>AWOL01S0018850.1:30131-101528 GCA_000715115.1 Nicotiana otophora | reverse complement strand
ATATATTGGTAATATTGAGATTAGTTATGCTGAGATTATTTTTTATTCACTGTTTGGTTGGTATATTAAAACATTGTATAATTTTTAAAAAAATTAGTTGATTACATAAATACCCTCCAAAATATGCCGGAAAGTATTTCGAATAGGTTTTGAAGGATTTTAGGGGAAATTGTGTCTTTAACAATGTTTATGCAAGTATTAAAAACTCTTGCATTGCTAATACCATGGTTTGTTATGTATTAATTATATATAGGATAATGCTAAATAGGATGTATTAGTTATACATAGGTTGAAAAAATATATCAAACAAGGGATTAATAATACACAAAGATAATGCTTGCATTGTTTTTCTAATACATCGTACCAAACGACCCCTTAAAGTGGACGTTCTTGAATCTTTTTTTCCAACTTCAAGTTTAATAAGTATTGCCCTGCGCTTGTCTCTGGGCAACACGTTTAATTTTGTTACCTTTAAGTTCCTCACGAGCGAAACGAGGGTCAATGATTAAAGGCCACTCCCAAAAAAGCTTCATATTTCTACAAAGTTTTAGGCCGAAGTTACTATTTACTTTTTCTAATATATTTGCGTGTTTTTATATACTAGTTTTAAGGTACACTCTTTGCGCGTGTACCTACATCAATAGGAATACAATTAAGAAAATTAATTAAATATATTTTTAGATAATATGTTTGATCTGCAAAATAAAAATTAAAGAAGTGTATGCTCTGATTTTTTTACTCTACTATACTTTATTCTTGAAGCATTTTGAAAAATAAGATCTTATGCATCAAATATTATAGTCAGATTGATTGTGGTCTAATAGATCAACTTTATTTAATTTGGCTAATTCAACTTAGATATCTTTACATTCCACTGCGATTGATCAACCTTACACCATGAACCAATAGAAATTATTATTATTATTATTATTATTATTATTATAATAATAATAATAATAATTATTATTATTATTATTGTTATTGTTATTATTATTGTTGTTGTTATTGTTGTTATTGTTATCATTGTTGTTATCGTTATCATTGTTATCCTTATTATTATTATTATCATTATTATGATCATCATCATCATCATTATTATTATTATTATTATTATTATTATTATTACTACTACTACTACTACTACTATGTGGAACCGGAGATAGACAGAAGACAAAGTAAGTGGAAGCCAAGACCGAGGATAGCAGCTTCGGTTGGCATCGGGCAGATCCCGAAGGGAACATTGATAACGAGGACAAATAAATAATTTGCCATCGGATGACATTCAATGAAGAATATTCCTCAGTATTAAATACACAATCCGTTACAGGGAATTTTGGCATTAATAGCATGCCGTTATATATTCATCAATGGCCCTCCATAATTGTCATTTAAGAGAGGCTTGATCCTAGGACCTTGTTCCCTACGTGTAGCAATAAATAGTGACTTCAACAGCCATGGTAAGGGAGGAAAATTCTGAAAAACTTGTGATATACATTATTCTAAGCTCTATAATACTTTATTTTCTGTCTATCAATATTCTTATTGTTGTCTTCGGAAGCCCTTCTCCCTGAACCAAGTTGTTTGCTATCTTATCTAGATTTCAACGCTAAGTCTTGCATTTTATTTAATTTATTTATTATTTTGGGATCAAATCGATTCGCTTGTCTATAAACCACGCTATAAATTCAACTGTACCGTTTTACGGGTAAACGATTTGGTGCCCACCGTGGGACTTAGACAGTTACGTAATTGAGTTGATCCTGGAATTTATTACTAACCTGTTTGATTATTTGTTTCTTAGCAAAAAATCGTAAAAGATGGCAGATAACGATGCCGATATCGCACACAATGTTTAGGCACAAGGAAATCCGCCTCAACACAAAGATTCGATCAGTGATACCCGCAACGAGGAGGATACATCCACGTCGGTCCATGGCGGGCAATATATACGATACTTACGGGAGGCAACTCCTGATGACGTTAAAGACGAGCACATTGCGGAAATAATGAGAATTCTGAGGGAACAACAAAAGGCTATTATGGGCCATATCTCACAGCAAGACCAGACCATGACAGAATTGAGGCAAGCATTATCGGGTGCTTCCAACAACGCGAATGGAAGAGGTCAAATTCCTCCTGGTGCTCCCGCAAATCAAACAACGTAAAAAGTCGATAACAATACCCCGATGGGTGAGGTCGGCTTTGACGGGGCCGGGATCGGTTGTGGGTCAGGTAACAACAACGGCAATGATCCCTTTAAAACCAAGCTCATGCTGTTTATGAGGAAAATAAATGCCTGAATGGACCAAATTCCGGGAGCACCACCAGTGTTGAAGGGACCAGACTCAAATAAATACACTCAGTTGATGTTCAAACTAAGCGCGACACCAGAGTTAATACCGAAGCGGTTCAAAATTCCTGTCGTACCAAAATATGATAGAACTTCGGATCCTCATGAGCACATCACCACCTATACAACAATTGTGAAAGGAAACGACCTAGATCCACACGAGATTGAGTCGGTCATGCTGAAGAAATTCGGGAAAACCTCACGAAGAGGGCCCTGACATGGTATTCGCTTTTACCCGAGCACTCAATAGATTCCTTTGAGATGCTCGCAGATACTTTCATCAAGTCCCATGCCCCGCCAAGAAGATGCAGGCTCGAAAGGCCGACATATTCAGAATTGTACAAGGAGAGTCAGAATTGCTGCGAGAGTTTGTGACCAGGTTTCAGAAGGAAAGGATGTTGCTACTGGTCGTGCCAGATGAATGGGCGACTGAGGCGTTCACTAAAGGATTGAACCCGATAAGCTCTGACGCTTCCCGCAAACTGAAAGAAAGCCTGATCAAGTTCCAGGCAACCACATGGACAAATATCCACAACCATTACGAATCAAAGATAATAATAGAAAATGACCAACTCGATTTCCTGGTATCAACCAAAGGTCGGGATCGTGAAAAGAACAAAGATAAATCGAAGGATGATTTTGACGTAGACCAACGATCTTCTAAGGGCCGGATTTTACGATCTTCTAAGGGCCGGATTTTTGCCCTACGAAAGGGCCGAAGAGCGCGCTAGAGATTTTCGGTGGGCAGATAGGTTTGACCCCCATAGGAGAACTGATCACGACCAAAATAACAGGTCATTGCAGGATAATAAGATATAAGGCTCTCGGGATTCCACTATGCCACACTGTCCGAGTATAATTTCAATGTCAGTATGGTGGAGCTGGTATCGACGATGAGGAACATTAAACAAGCACGGTTCCTGAGGCTGGTGAGATCTAATCCCAGTCAGAGGGATCTTAATCTATGATGTGAGTATCATGGGACTAACGCCCACCGAACTGCCGACATTTGCGTGAGGAGGTGGCGATGATGCTGAAAAATAGCCATCTCAGAGAGTTCTTAAGCGACCGGGTTGAAAATAACTACGGCCGCAACCGGGATAACGCAGAGCTTTCGAAGATAAAAGAAGATCCTCCTCGACTAATGATCAACATGATTTTCGGAGGGGGGGGGTGACGAGATTAATGGTGTAACCTTTTCAGCAGGAAAAAAACAAAGGTATCGGTGACTCATAGTAAGAGACTCTGGGAAGTCGCCGAGGACGATATCATCTTCACAAAGGATGACACTGATGGACTCTTATTACCGCACAACGATGCCCTGGTAATTTCTCTTAATGTTATAGATTTTAAAAACGTGTTTTGGTGGACCCAGGAAGTTCAGCCAACATCATTCAATGGTGAGTGATGGAACAAGCCAAGGTAACCAAAAGCATCATTCCAGTCACAAAGCTCCTCGTTGGGTTCAACTTAGCAAGTGTGACAACCCGAGGGGAGATCTTGCTGTCCACAAACGCCGAAGGGGTCATGAAGACTACCTTGTTTGAAGTAGTAGTCGGCGACATGAGCTACAATATTATTCTTAGCAGACCATGGCTACACGAGATAAAGGTTGTGCCATCAACATACCATCAACTTATAAAATTCCCAATTCCAGAGGGAATTAAACAAATAAGAGAAGATCACCCGGCGACAAGGAAGATGAACGCGATCTCGATTTCCAGTAGTAAAGGAAAGGAACATGCGACATAGTAATTACTTGAGCTGACCCGCTCCCAAACCAAAAGAAATCAGTAAAGGGGAGGAGCCGTCGGAATCCTATCAGGTACCAAGGTATTTCTAGGTACCGGAAGAAACGGACGCAACCAAATCCATGGCGGACGAACTCGAACAAGTCACATTGTTCGAGAAGTACTTAGAGAGGAAGTTCCACTTGGGGACAATATTAAACCCCGAGTTCATGTCAGGATTTATAGAATTTCTTAAAATTAATGTTGATTGTTTTGCATGGTCACATGCGGATACGACAAGTATTTTGCTAGAGGTAGCCGTGCACAAGTTAAGCATGGACCCCAACATCCCCCAGTAAGGCAAAAGAAGCACCCGATTGCCGAAGTCAAAAACACGTTTGTTAAAAAAGAGGTAACTTGATTGCTTGATATCGGTTCAATCTGGGAGGTAAAGTATCCCGAATGGCTAGATAACGTAGTAGTAGTTCCAAAAAAGAATAATAAAGTTTCGCTTAGATTATAAAGATCTGAATAAGGCGTTCCCAAAAGACTCGATCCCGTTGCCAAACATTGATCAAATAATTGATGCGACAGTCGGGCACGAGCTGACGAGTTTCCTCGATGCCTATTCTGGGGTACAACCAAATCAAGATGAAACCGGAGGCTCGTGAACAAAATGTTCGAAAAACAAATAGGGAAAAGAATGGAAGTTTACATAGATGATATGCTGGTTAAGTCTTTGAACACAGGTGACCATCTGAAACACCTCTAAGAAACCTTTGACATACTAAGGAAGCACAATATGAAGCTTAAACCCGAAAAGTATGCATTCATAGTCAGCTCCGATAAATGTTTGGGTTTCTTGGTGTCACAAAGGGGGATTGAAGTCAATCCCGATAAAATTAAAGTCATCGAGGACATTCCCGATCAGCTGACAAATGTGAAAGAAGTCCAAAGGTTAACTGGAAGACTATCCGCTCTAAGCAGGTTCATTTCCCGGTCTTCGGAGAAATGCCATCATTTCTTCTCACTTCTGAAATAGAAGAAAAACTTTGAATGGACTCTGAAATGCCAACATGCCCTAAAAGACCTGAAAAGGTATATATCAAGCCCTCCGTTACTAATCGGAGGAGGTGAATAGTTGTTGATTTACTTATCGGTCTTGGAGGTAGCACTAAGTGTCGTTTTAGCCTAGAAAGACGAAGATATGCAATCTATTATCTATTATATTAGCAAAATTTTAACGGGAGCCGAAACTCGTTACCCGCACCTTGAGAAATTGGCCTTAACTCTAGTAGTCGCCGCTCGAAAGCTTAGGCCATATTTTCAATACCACCCGATAGTTGTGGTGATAACTTTTCCCCTGCGGAATATCCTTTACAAACCTAAATTATCAATTCGACTGGCCCAGTGGGTAGTCGAAATGAGTGAATTTGATATTGAGTATATGAGTGAATTTGACATCGAATTTGACCACAAATTTTGGTCGACTTTGTGGCCGATTTCAGTCCCAGACTGCTACTTTTGGCCACCAAAGAAACGGTAATGGTATCGGAAATGATATCAGGAGTTTGGACCTTGTTCACGTTAGGAGTTTGGAAATGACATCAGGAGTTTGGACCTTGTCCATCAAGGGGTAGTATTAATTACGCCCTTGGGAGAAACCCTGAGGCATGCCATAAAAACTGTTCCCTTGACTAACAATGAAGCCGAGTATGAGGGTTTGATTGCAGGACTTAAACTGGACCGGGGACTGGACTCCGAGGTCATTAAAATCAAATATGATTCCCAACTGGTGGTAAATCAAGTATACGGGATCTTTGACATCAAAGAAGAAAACATAGAATAATATGTGGCGAAAGTTCAAACTCTGCTCGCACGGCTTAGGGAATGGTCAATTACCTACATCCCGAGGGAAGAAAACACAAAGTCAAATACACTAGCAAATCTGGGTTTGTCCATGGAAATGAAGGGATCATATTCCGGTACGGTTGTACAACTCATGCATTCGGTATTGGATGTAGACGGTTATTACGAAGTAAATACGACCAACTTGGTCTGGGACTGGAGAAATGAAATCATCGACTACCTTGAGCATGACAAACTGCCTGAAGACCCGAAGGTATCCCGATCACTCCACATCAAAGAAAATCGTTACAGCTTCTGGGGAGGACAGTTATACAAAAAGACATTCCAAGGATCGTTGGCCCGGTGTTTGAGAGCCTCTGAGGCTAATTACATCATGAGAGAGGTTCATGAAGGAATTTGTGGAAATCATTTAGGCACAAATTCATTGGTGTTAAAATTAGTTAGGGCAGGGTACTACTGGCTTCGGATGGAACAAGATGCTCAGGCATTCGTTCAGAAATGCGACAAGTGTCAACGCCATGCGCCGCTAGTGCACCATTCGGCAGAGCTACTACACTCAATATTATCCCCGTGGCCATTCAAGAAATGAGGGATGGATATAGTTTGTCCGCTGCCACCGGCTCCCGGTAAGGTAACGTTCCTTTTGATTTTAACTGGTTACTTATCTAAGTGGGTTGAAGCAGGTCCTTATTAGAAAATCGGCGAGCGCAACGTAGTCGATTTCCTATGGGAGAACATAATTTGCAGGTTTGAAATACCAAAGGAGGTAGCCTGCTACAACGGGCCACAGTTCATAAGCGTAAAGGTCACAAACTTCCTTGAGGATTTGAAAATCAAGAGAATCACATCTTCACCATATCATCCGAGCGCAAACAGAAAATCGACAAACAAGGTGATTATTAAAAACCTCAAAAAGAGATTGGAAGCAGCCAAAGGCAAATGGTCTGAAAAATTACCGGGAGTGCTATGGGCATACCAGACAACGACCAAGTCCAATACGATAAAGACACCTTTCTCTCTCGTATATGGAGCATAAGCCCTGATCCCGATGGAAGTGGGAGAACCTACTATGAGATATTTCCGGGCAGATGAAGAAATAAACAATGAAGTGTTGCTAGTCAAATTGGAGCTGCTTGACGAACACAGGGACTTGGCGCACGTAAGGATGGTAGACCATAAATAAAGTATGGAAACATACTATAATTAAAGAGTCAATCTCCGTTATTTCAAAGCGGGAGACTTGGTTTTAAGAAAAATGACTCAAAATACCCGAGAGCTCAATGTAGGGAAGCTGGGTCCGACGTGGAAAGGCCCCTATCGGGTTTCAGCTGTCACCGGGAAATGATCATATGAACTGGAAAATCAAGACGGAGTAAAATTGTCAAGCAACTGGAATGTGGCACATCTCAAAAAGTATTATTGGTGATGAGCACTTCCTATACTGAAAGTATGTGCTGCACTCTTTTTTCCTTCGTCAGTTTTTGTCCCAATTGGGTTTTCTGGCAAGGTTTTTAACGAGTCAGTAAGGTAAGCATACTATGAAGGAATCACCGTCAACAAAAATAAGACCTTTAAATGTCAAGGCATGGAAACGACAAAGCACTGCGGGGTGGTTAGATAGTCTTTGGCTCGATAGCAAAGTTCCTAAGGGGAAACAAAGCTTGCTATCAGACTAAAGGCTATTCGACCGTTCACGAGTGCTCCTTACCTACGAGCAACTAAAGGGGTGGTTAGATAATCTTTGGCTCGGTAGCAAAGTTCCTAACGAGAAATGAAGCTTGCTATCAGACCAAAGATTATCCAACCATTCACTAGTGAAATCCTCAAAGGAGCAAGACTTCCAATGTTCCAATTCACATTCTTCACATTCGAACACTAGGGGATGGCAATGATATGAGAATACGGTAACCTGATTGCCAAAGAAACCGGGACTACGAAATTCGGGAACAAAAATATCTCATCGGGACCGGGGACTGCGCAACCAACCCCGTTAAAACAAGTTGTACAAATTAGCCATAAGTAATACAATTTCATTTTCACTAAAACGAATACTTATGTACTTTTGAAGACAGAAGGAACAAAATAAAGTCCTTTTATTTTTATCTTGTTTCTTGTCCAAACGATGAATTAATTTTATCATCTGAAAGTTAATCAAGTACTTCAGATGCTAGTGCCGGAATGAACAGGAGATGTCCTCTTTAAGAGTATCGTAAACACAAGAGGGTCCTCTCTTATGAAACTCTCACAGTAAATGGTTGGTTCCGGAAGAGTTTATGCACCGAACCTAAATGCTATCGCGAAAAAATGCACCTGAAGCCTTGCATAGTTCGACGTAAAAAGTAAACTTTGAGCAATGCTTAAAAGAAAAGCACTTTTATATAACAAATATGCCAAGCAGAACAATTACATAAATATGAAAAGAAAAAAACAAAGGGAAAAGAAAACAACAAAGGGAAAATAAAGCAAAAAAAAAACTAAACTACAGCACCCCAGAACTCGGGGGAAGAGAAGCATATGCACCCCTAGGAGAAGTAGGCGGATCTATTGTCGGCTTGGGATCTTGGCCTTCACCATTATCCTCTTCAAGTTCCTCCTCGATTCCCTGAACTCGAGAACGGAGCCAGAAGATTCAGTTGCATCGGCCGAGCCGGGAGGCGCCTTCGAGCGATTGACTCTAGCTCTCGAGCCTTGGAAATTTCGGTATCAAAATCAATGACACTCGCTTTGGCCTCTTCCAAAGTTTTTCTCCTCATGCTATACATTGAGTATGTTTTCTCAATAGTAAGGGAATCCACTTGGCGATAGAGTTCTGATTTAAGTTGATCAACCTCGGTCGAAAGGCTACCCCGCTTGGATCTCGTGGCCTTAAGGCTGAGATCAAGGCCACTAATTGTGGTTATATGAACCTTATTGTGTTCCATGACCCTCTTATACTTCTCATCCATCTGGGCACGCTTTTTCTCAGCAACAACAACCTCTTTAGCTTTGGAGTTCAAGGTTGCCTCCAAGTTATTCAATCTCTCAATAGAGGCAGCCTCGCGCTCGGCTACAAAAAGTACAACATTTTGGACCTCATACCATTTAGCCTTGGATTCTTGAAATTGTACACTTATCTATGAGGATTCTTGGATGAGGGCTATCACTTCGTGCTCGCTTTGCTGTAAACGAACCTCTAACTCACCGGCTTCAGCAGCTTGTGCTTCCAGTGCCGGAAAGAGAGCAGCAACTTGGTCCCTCTCCGCCAACAGTTGATCCCGCTCGTACGTAAGCTTTTCTTTATCAAGGATCAACTTCTGAAGGCCCTCGAAAGCAAGGAAGTTGGCTTGCGAAGCAATAAACCCAAGTTAGAAATCCTGTCATAACAAATTAAGAGAAAACAGACAGCAAAAAGAGCAAGTACCATACTGCTGTTGCGTTGTACGTGTCATTATTTGTCATTCACTCCCCCGAAAGAGAGTGTATTTTCTTCTTGTCTTTCTTTAAAACCAGCGGTTTCAGGTAATTGGTGAGTTACACTGGCTGGGACAGTAGATGGCACTCGGTAGAAATCGAGAGGGAGATACTCTTCCTCATCGAGGGATCTGCACGGGGGGGGCGAATAGTTGTGCCCTAAATTTCCATGGTTTGGGGATTGGGGAGGAGGGACATCCTCCTCTCGGGTGTCTACGACCGGTGGGGGTGATGTATCAGTTGCTGGTGATGAAGGTATGATCAACATGAAATGAGATGAAGTTGATGGTGTTGTGGGTTGAGAAGCAGCTGCGGAAAAAGCAGTGATGGTTGTAGGTTGCTCACCAACCGAAGATGGAAGAGGCCTGATACTCAGCCACATAGTACCGGGAGCAACAATTGGGACTGGAAAGGGAGAATTGACATTCTCCACTAAGTCATACTCTCCCTAGAATGCTTGGTCATAGTCCTCGGTTGGGGTTATAAGCTCTTTAGATTGAGCATTCTATTGAGCTGATGAAGGTCGTTGTCTCCTTTGTAGGGGAGTCGTTTCATCACTGCTTTACCATCATCATCGATCACTATAGCAACTAGCTCGGGTACGACTTTCTTTACCTTTTTATTCCTGCCCCCTGTCGAGGAAGAGCATCGCTTTTTTGGTTGCTTTCTCTCCAGCTGGGGACTTCGAGATGAAGCACTTGCACCAGAAGCGGATCTGATGGCGCCTGTTCGGGTAAAGGCCTCATTCAGCAACCTCAGTCTCTGCGGGATCAGCCAAAACATCCTCCTCGGGGATGGTAACAGAGCCCTGCGGAAGACCTGAATTCAACGAAAAAAGAAGTTAACCAATTTTCTTATACACCAAAAATGAGATGAAGACAAGATTATTTTCGCGAGTCAACTTACCATAATTTTTGGCCTTCCACCCGTATTTGGGGTCCAGTTCTTTCCACCGGCGGGTCTCAGGTGTGCGAATATGCAAAATTTTTGAAGCCACTAGTCCAAGCCTTCAACCCTTAGTGGTGTCCACCGAGTTGCTAAAATAGTGAAAACAGAAGGATCAATAATAACATGAAACAACTCCTTTTCAGAAAAATGACAGGCGTTGAACTTACGTGTACGAGTCTGTGACTTAGTGAAAGATGGAGTTGTGGCCGGGATGATATCCCTGGTGGAAACAATAATGAATTGCTCCATCCATCCAAGGTCGTTGTCGTCATCCATGCTGGTAAGCAAAGCATGGTGGCCACGTTTGCTAAAGTTTATTACTCCCTCACAGAAAATCTTGGGGGAGTAGAGGTTCATCATGCGAGCCAAGGTGAGATCTTTCTTCGTTTTTTCCTGGCACAACCACCGTAGACAGGCCACCGTTCGCCATACCAAAGGGCCCACGTGTGCCAAGCAAATATGGTATTTAAGGCACAACTCCAAATCCCGGGGGCGATTCCCCCGCTCAAAGAAAATGCACCCAAAGTAAATGGGTACGCATAGATGTACATGAAACCTTTCTTAGAGGAGGTTACTCGCTCTACCAGTTCGGGAGCGATGATATTCAGATCATGGCAATCACAATCCTCCTTCACAACAGGAATGCTGGAAGGACAGATGGAAGAAGAGTATACTGATCCACTCCCAGTCCATACTCAACAATGAGTGGAAGAGGTCGTTGGAAGAATAATACCCAACTATGAGTCATGGTCAATTTCCTCAGGAAGCTAAATGTGGGTGTTAGAGTGTACACTTGATGAGTGTAGAAGAAATAGCTTAAATACGCTTCCAAACAATATGGTTTTGCAAATTACTTCTACAATCTATACTAACAGTGATTAACTAGAGAAATGAAACTAGAGATTGATTAATTGTTTGGGTTGTTTTCAAACAGGTAAAAGGCCTAGGGTTGTAACCTTCTCTTAGGTGTTAGCCTAATGGGTTAATTACGTTAACACTTGTTCTAGTGATCGAGGTATATTATAGATCTCAACTCTAAGCTACCCACTCAATACCTCTCGATCATAGAGTGATTTTGCCCAATTTGGCTTTCTCAAGCCCAAATGGGTATCAAACCAAATAGTTGATAGGAGCTCAAGTTGGGTTTTCCCTATCTCTAGTCCAAACCCTTTAATTAGGCTAGTCAAAACCTTAACTAGCCCAAATTTGTGTTAGCCAAGTTTTCCTAGACTAGGTCCCTGTTTCTCAAGTAAAGACCAAGTCAAAAAGGCATGAATCAATATTTGCAATCATTAATTATAAAATTAAACATGGACAAGGCTAAATAACAAATATATAATCATAAACATGTATTAAATTAATTACCCATAAGGTTTACACACTAGGGTTGTGTCACAGCCCAAGAAAATATCTAGTTACTCATAGTAGAAATGGAAGAAAATAAAGAAGAAACACTAATCAAAGCCATAATAGCAAATTAAAATGATAAATTAATGTGTTTTTAACCCAAATTGGTCACAAATTACCAAAAGTGGTAAACTACAACGGCTACAGCTCAAAAAACCACCAAACTTGACCTAAAAGAGTGATTCTCGTCTATTTATAGTGGCCCACAATTCGCTGACAAAAATTTCCTTCGGGAGATTTGGTAGCCGCACAATGCTATGTGCGGTCCGTACCTCATTTGGCTCTGTAGGTTGAAGGCTTTAGTGTCCGCACAATTTGGTCTGTGGTCGTACTTCAGCTTTTGTGGCCGCACTTTTCCTTCTATGAATGTACTCTTGGCAATGCTTCATACTTGGTCATTTTGAAAACTCTTTGAACCTTTCGAATTCTTGTCAGTGCGACCATATTTTGCGACCGCACAAATTGTGTGCGGTCCGCACTTTACTTCAATTATCATATGAGCATAAACATTAGTTCTGCAGCCGCATAGAGAATTCTGTGGTCCGCGCTTTTTTCTGCGGTCTCAGAATTACTTTTGCGGACTGCATTTTTGGCCTGCTGCGCTCCTTCTTGCCTTGTGAGCCGGGACACTCCTTTTTGAGTTAGATTTCTTCATTCAATTCCAATTCTCCAACATTCCTGCAATTTGTACAATTTCATTAGTTTTGGGGAAAAAATCAACACTTTCAGACTAAAACTAAAGCGAGAAGGTACTAATAAGTGATTAAAATCCACATTTATCAACTGCCGCAAACATAAGTCTTTGATTGTCCTCAAGAAAATAGATTAGTTCCCACCTCCTCAGAGTGAAAGGACATTTCAGAGAGTCAATGGTAAGCCATTCATACTCAATTGGGACCAATAATTATCCACAATACCCATGCATTATCAACAAGGTGACAAATCACATATTATGCACATATAGTTCTAATGTGACATTTGAGCTTCAATAATTGACTTTACTCATCAAAAACTCTTGTTCTATCATGTAGATCATGGTGGACATCAAACTCTTCCTCCTCTATCTTCCATTTGCCAAGCTCACTTCAATAGTTAGCGCTCAATCTTTAGATCAATGAAAGGTTCACTCTTCTCTCATAAAAGAATATCATAGTACGGCTTCAAGTACCATAGGCTTGCCCCTCATGTAGATCACCACTAATGTAAGCTTACTCGGTTCAAAATCAAGTAGGACTTCTTTTGGGTTATAATGAAGGCTTTTGGATTGGAGTAGGATACCATATGGGTAAGTGGATATATCTTTTTTTAAGCACTCCACATTTTCATTTCTTGGCTCACATTTACCAACTCTTAGAGGCATTTTGTTTTTCTTAGGGGTTAGAGAGACTTGGCATCACTCTTTCTTATTCATTTAATTTTTTTATCCCTTGATGCCCATGATAGAAATAATTACCTCCTTTTGATTTCATCATTCCTTCTTTTTATTCCCTTTTGGCATTTTTTTTGTCCATTTTCTTTTCTTGCCTTCGCTTTTCATAAAGATCATTTCTTTTCTCTTTTTAGTGCCTTGATACCTCTTTTAAAATCCTCAACTTTCCCCCCAAACTTATGCCTTAAGCTACTTATTTCACAAGAGTGTTAAAGAATGTCCGGGTGCCAAGAGAGGATTACGACAAAACAGGTAAATACTTATAGTATTGTTATCAAATGAGAGAGGCTAAAGACTAAAAGGGGGTTGACTAGGGATAACAATATTGGTTGGCAATGGAAATCTCAAACGAATCAAGAAAAGCCTACAATCATTTTTCAAATCAAGCAAACTTAGAATTTCGCCTTAAAGTACATTTGGGGCAAGTTCTAGATCATTCGCACGGGTATTTGGACTAGCAATGAAAGATAACCTCACCCCTCACGCAACTAGACCGTAAAAGAGGATAGAGTCGAGAGCCTACAACAACCACAATCAAGTTAAAGATTACTATGGTCCAATAAACCACTCAACGATTACCAAAGTCAACTCAAAAGTCTCAAAGTCACTAACTACAACTATTTTCTTTCAAAAACCTTGTTTCAAACCATAAGCACATAGTTAAGTATGTTGGTACCAAATGAAGCATGAATAACTCTTTTTCGAGAATGATTTGATTAGGGCTTTTATTCAATACTATTACTATTATTATTATTATTATTACCTAAACACAAAAATGGACTTATTCCCTTAAGAAGGTTGTCACACCATCCATCCTCGGGAGGAGTCACCCGGTTCACACGAAACTACCTTTGGAAAGAATCGTAACATTAATAAAACCAAATGCTTATTATCTATACTACTACAAAAAACAACAAAATAAGCTACTAACATAAAAAGAAGCTACTAACAAAATAAAAACCAAAGTGGAAAATTAAAGAAGCAAATGAGAAATAACTAACTAAAGATAGATAAACTAAAAATAAGAAAAGAAACATAATCATCCAGTTATTATAGCCTGAATGTATCCAAATGTGTCAATCAAATAAACTCCACCCCCGAATAAAAGTAAGCATTGTCCTCAATGCTTAACAAACTAAGAGTGAAATGGCAAAGAAAACTCCCTAAGCATCCTTGGACATCTCAGTGTCCCTAGTAGCATCATCTCTCGTTAGGTCAGCCAACTGTATCTCATTATCATTATATTTGGGAGTGGCAGGAGTAGCAAACATCACACGCACTACTTTAGTAGTGTTGGCAGCAAGGCATGACTCATCAGACTGGCCACCTGGTGCAACCAGTGAAGATGGATCTGGGTTCAGACTGGTCTGGGTCAAGCAGCATATCAAATGGAAAATCCCCAACTATCGCAAGTTGAGTCACCTCCTTCCTAAGCTTATCAACTGATCTCTTACTGGGCTAGGACTTCCTTAGCTTTTTCACGTCCTTGGTCAAGTCCTCAATAATTGACCCATGTTGTACCTGAGTGTTCATGATCAACTTCTGGTTCTCCAGGACCTTGCACAACTTCTCATCAAAATCAGTGGGAACCTGTGGTGCCTGTGTGGATGTCTGCCCTGTAATAATCATAGATATATCAAACAACTTTGATGTAGTTGTCTGCATCTAATTTTTTAGACTCGCCAATGTCTGGGAGACTCACACAGTAGATAATGGAGTTGTAGGCATGGGCACCAGCCTCGAAGCTGGAGCATGGGATTCCTAGGGGGTTGTGGTAGGACCTGAAAATAGTGGCGGAGGCATAACAACAACACTAGAAGAGGGCTCAACTGATGTAGATGGAATGTCAGCTGTGTCAGAAACTACCACCGCCGGCTCATCAGACTGGCATGTAGTGGTAGAAGGCTGAGCTCTCTTCTTTGGGTTGGTCGGATCCATTAACGAGTACCAATCAAACGGCTTCTTCAGCTTCACCTTTGTATCATATGTTCTTGTCGCTACCTTTGCATCAGTAATGTACTCTGTGATAGTGTTGGGAAAGGGGTAGGCCGTGTTGGTCTGTTGTACTACCAATATGACATTGGCTGACATCACGACACCCACAATGATCTGGTACCTGAGCATGATAAAAGCCACAAGAACTGCATGAGGAATAGACAAGATGTTCTCATTCTGGCTCGAGTCAAGTCTGATACACACAAATGTCTGCCAACCATTTGCCTCAAAACTCAGTGTGTCCACTGAATGAGAATGCTAACAGTGATCTATGGTGGAAGTAAAAAATCCTCGATGTTTTCCCCTCTACTCTTTTCCGATTTCACTCAGTTTGCTCACATCATCAGCTCATCGTCATCTTCCACTATCAAATTTGAATTTTGTTGAACCCTAGAGGAATTGAATGCCACTATAAAAAGAGCCTTCAATGCTCTCACCTAATAACAGAAAAAGATACACCTCGAAATCACTTAACGAGCAAAGAAAAAATATCAATTTTAGTTTTGAGTAGTAAAAAGCCAGTTAGGGTTTTCTAAGTAGCTTCAAATGTTTTCTTCTTCTGAGACTTACACTGGCCGGAGTTTGAGTTCTTGATCCCATACGGCTAAGAAAGAGTCTTAGTAGTTTGGTCTACTATCCTAGAGAAGGTCAGTGCACTTCCACCTTTTCTCTCTTGATTGTCTTATTCGAATATCATGAACATGCTGCTGTCTTTTATTAATTGTGTTCGTTTATGATGTTTGTCATTAGTATACATATGTGATTTCCAGTTCATAATGATGTGTTGTTAATTTGTGGTCATATGTCATATTTTTAAGTATCTCTAATTGGAATTGATTGAGTTGTTATGTGACCTTAATGACTTATATTCTGAATCCAGATAGTTTACATGGTTAAGTTTTCTTAATATGCCTCAATGACTTCTCATATTTGCTTAGACTTCAGATTTTCTTTTAATGATTCTGATGTGATCTCTATCCCTACCACACTATTTTTTGCATTCTGTCGTTCTGTAGTAGATATTGTTGTCTGATAATTCTAGCTAAAACAAACAAGAAAACATAGTTTAATCCATCAACATCTAGCTGAAGCATGTGAAGTTTAAGTGTTTAAATGCTCTCCTTCTCTATATAAGTGTTTATTAACTCTAAGAGCAGCTTCTGAGTCATTACTATGAGAGTCTTATGTCTGTGTCTAACTGTTAGTTGCATCTCTAGGTTTCTCTATATGAAAAAGTCTCATTAAGGTGAGCTTTTATGCACACCACTAACCCCTCTGCGTATATTCTTTTATGATCAAGTTATATTTCATAAAATAGGTTATAGTCATGTTTGCTATAGTTGAATGATAACTGTTTTACAAACAAGCTGAGGATAACTACATCATGTACAACTGAGTTAAACCTGTTTGGTATAGTATCTTTCTTGTCTTTAACCCCTTTTATGATACTGCTGACTTGGTCTCATAATAAGTGAAATTCACGTTGTACTTGTAAGATCATAACTTAGTTTGAATTATCTATATGTAGTTGAATGAAAAGGTTGCGTGTACCTCTGTTTGCCTTCATGATTTCATATTCCTATACATTGATTTGAAATTGCACTCAGTTCTCTTTTTCCCTGTTAATCTGAACTGAACCTAGTCTGTAAATCCTAATAGAAACTTCTTATTGCTATTGCTTGGACATAATAGTTAGTACTCTTATATTAATATAAGGTTAGTACTCTTATGAAGATGTGGTTCTGCCATCAATTCTAAAATAAAGTAAGATTGATAATCTGTGATCCTGTTAAGCACCTTTAGGAATTCCATGTTTAGATATATAAACCTATAGTCCTACTTAGAGTTCTGATTATATTCTGGTATCTTTAATAACACCTGTAGAGGTTGCTAATTATAACTGTTTGTCTGAACCTTTGTTGATGCTTTAAAGAGTTCCAAGTAGTATTGTTAACGTATGTGTGTGCTAGTGGTAAGACCTAAGCTAACAAATCTGTGATTAATCTGCTAGGACAAAGGCATCTGTATTTCTGGGTTGCTACATATTTGAACGGTGTCCTCTTTATCTATCCTTAAAATGTGATCCAAAGTATTTAGTTCGTTAGTAGTAACATTATAGTGTTCCTGCCTCTATGTGCATTTGTAACTTGACCTTCAGACTTGTTTAATGTGTGTTTCATTCACTTAGTATTGGAAATATAGTTATAAAAAATGAAACTGGCTTTGTGCCTTTATGTTATTATGCCAAGGAAAAAGTATACTTCTATGATAGGGTGTATTATGGTAGTTGGTTTACATTGAAAGAGCTTCATTGGCAATTAAACCTATAGGAAAAAAATGATTCGTTAGTGGTTAGGGGTATTTGGGAGCAGAGTTTACTCTAGGTTGAGCTGCTCTCCCTGGTATACGCATTACCTTAGGCCTTGAGACCCTTTGGAACTTTGAAGTGTCGGGGATTCAAAGGGGACATCGACCTTGAGTGGAACTCTCTCCTTAGCCCTTAATTCATTGACATTTATTATTCTCTTCGGGTTTAGTGTTTAATGACAATGAAAGGTTTTAAATATAAATTATTTACCATATACAACTGCCACATTAGTATAAGTTCTCATAGTATTTGAGTATTGTTAATTTGTTATATTTTGCTCCAATCATTCATTTATGTGTTTCATGCATGATTGAATATACAGAATATGTATCTAAAGACCATCGTTTTTTTACATGTACCATTTGTTTGGGCTTGTTGAGTTCTTAAGGAAAATATGCTCAAATCCATTATTGCTATATCTCAGAAGGTCCAAAGTCAACATTTACCCATCCCTGCGTTGTTGGGCCTGCCTTTTGAGGCACAAATACAAGAGTCCAATCCTCTCCTTTAAACTCCTTTATTATTTATAGCTTCATTGCCTTAGCCTTAATGTTTTGTCGCATTTTGCTACGTTCTTATTGTTATTTTATCTCACATGTGTACAACAATTATATATTGGATTGATTGCTTTACTTTATATCTTAAGTCATATAAAACTTAGGCAAGCCTTAAAAGAACCTAGGATTTAAAGAAGCATTAGTTAGTAACTAACCCTACATTCACTAATTATAAGTTGTTCTGCTATGTTTTCGCTAACTTTTCTTAAATATTTTGAAGCCCAAAAGCTTAGTAAGAGATGACAACTCCTCTTTCAAAAAAGAAAACCAGAACTGAATCGCAAGTTTGATCTTCAAAAGGGAAATCAAATCATTTCGAAAATAAGGTGTTGTCGCCCAAAAAATAAAGATTTTCAAATGATTTTCTTTAAGTCTAAAAGCCAAGGTATATCTTAGGCTTACTTTCATAGAACCTTAATCTCATTAGAATAATATACACCTCCATGCTTTAGGAATAATTGTTTTAATTAAGGTTTCCTTTTTACATAATTTCTTAAATACAAACATCATATATACTCTTTTAAAGCTCTTTTCAAGCCTATATGCACTAACATTATTTTCCTCTATAAATTCATACCTTTTAAAACTACACTTCTTTCGTAAATATTATGTCCTAATGCATAGTAAGTCGTACTCTTTTAAAACTAGTTAAGACATAGTACAAACAATTAATTCTAAATCTAGTCTAAATCCTATAGAGCTACCTCAGGTAGATTGTAAGGGGTGCCTAACACCTTCCCCTTAGAAGAACAAGAACCCTTCCCCATAATCTCACCGGTTAGCAGGCTAATAAAAAATAAGACTTAGTAATTAAATAGGTACCCTAGTATACCTTTAAATATTTGGTGGTGACTCTCTTTCATCAACAATAGAGAAATCACAAGTTGAATCTTGTTATGACTAGTGTAAAATAGGGTGCAACAGTAAAAACTTGCAGAGCAACAGTGATTGTGAAGAGAGTGAAAAATGTAAAATGACATCAAAACCCCTATATATGCTTAGAGTTACTAAGAGGAAAAAAACCCAGTGCGACCGCACAATTCCAAGTGCAGTTGTCACGACCCAAAATCCCACTACAGGCGTCGTGATGGTACTTAGTCTTTAAGACTAGGTAAGTCGATTACAATTTCATTTCGAGCCATTTTTTTTAAAATATCAATACAAGTGTCAACACTAACAACGAAAATATTCAACAACCACCCAAGACTGGTAATATGGAGTCACGAACTCTAACTGAATACATGCAATGATCTCAAGGATCGAATATACAATACTATTCGAATAAGAGTTGATAGTACACTATAATAGAAAGACTCCAAGGGACTGCGATGACCAAACAGTCCTACCTAGAATCCTTACGATCACACTCTAATCTCTGCCCGAATCCGATATCTCCAATACCTGGCTCTGCACAAAAATGTGCAGAAGTGTAGTATGAGTACACCACAGTCGGTACCCAGTAAGTATCAAAACTATCCTCGGTGAAGTAGTGATGAGGTACAGTCAAGACACTCACTAGGCAAATAACCTGTGCAATATAGCATACAAAAATAATAAAAAATAAATAGTAGTGATGGCACAAATAATCAACTTGTGACATAAACAACAAGGCAACAGGAACACCATAAATATTGCTCAAACGAACAACAAACACAAGTACAACCAATAATCAAGTCCTTCAAAGTATACATCTTTTATCTATAAGTTTTTCAATAAAAGTTCCTAGAATATAATCCTTTCCAATAAATATGTTTCGAATATACTTCCTTCAAATATATATCTTTCAATTATAATTCTTTCAAATACATATCTTTCGAATATAATTCTTTCATTTAAATAGTCACCAACACCTCATTTAACTTTTCTGACGTGAGAAATATATTAAAATTATCACATCAAATGGCACGGCAATACCTTCGTTCACTTGTATCATTCTCACCCAATATATATATATCTGTATATTCAACATATCATATCAAATGGCGCGGTAATACCTTCGTGTACTTGTCTCATTNTATTCAACATATCACATCGAATGGTACGGTAATACCTTCGTGCACTTGTCTCATTCTCACCCGATATATATATATATATATATGTAGATCAAATCAATTGGCACGGCAACACCCTTCGTGCATTTATCTCTTTCTCACAGAGCATACATATAACAATACCAACTAGGTGGAAAAAATACCAATAATAATAAAAGAAATAAAGTGAGAGGCACACAGGAAGCAACAACGACTACAAGTCACACAGAAAATATAGGTGCACAATAACATCTTAAGATAAAGATATGAATGTATACACAACGAAAAGATATCACAATATAATGTATGTCTCTTGTCCTCGCCTGCACGGAAACATCCTTCGTGCCATGAACATATAATAATATAAAAATAATGACACGACATCATCCTTCATGCTTTTACTCTCATCCTCATGTGATAATATAATTAAAATGGCACGGCATCACCCTTCGTGCTTTACACTCTCAAATGGCACGACATCACCCTTCGTGCTTTACACTCTCCCTCACATGATAATATATATGAAATGGCACGGCATCACCCTTCGTGCTTTACACTCTTCCTTACCAAGCACATGTATATCATTAACAAGTAAGGTAAGAAGCATAAATAACATCACGGAGAGTGTTTAAACGACAACACAATACAACAATTCATATCATAGTTTGCCCACCAGCCACAACCAACTCCAAAGATACAACAAAAATAAATTAATTTCAAAGCAAATAGCCCAAGGCTCCACACAACGTATATAAAACCTCAAAACAGCAACAGAGATGGAAAATTAACTTTGCATAGGACAACATCTGCTTTAATCAAAATTTTTGGTAAATATATTAATGCCTCTTTTAAAGCTTATTCAATTAATTAATTGCAGACGGAAAATCCATAATGAAATTAATTCCAAGAAATATCAAATCAACAGACACACAAAATTTACATAAAAATCCAACTGTCAATCATACCAATTTATCATATAAAATATAAACTCGACCAACAAGGAATGAGGCATGACAAATCACGAATTTACTAAGTTCCAACAATTTTCTAATTTAATACATAAGGGAGTCTACGAATTTAAACCGATATAATTTGCACATATAAACCAAGTACGTACTCATCACCTCGCGTACATGATTTTCAATCACACAATTTCCACATAAGATTCAATGCCTAAGGGGAATTTTCCCTACTCAAGGTTAGGCAAGATACTTACCTCGACGAAACTAAGTCAATGCTTTAAATGATCTTCGCGAGTGAAGCCACCTCCGGACGGCTCAAATCTGAAATTGGCCCCTTAATAATACTACGATGGTCCACCACACTAAACAAATTTCAAACTACAACAATGAGATACAATTGCACCAATATTAGTAACAAATTTTCAGATTTTTGGTCATTTACGCATTTTGTCAAACACCTAGAGTGCATAATTCTCTACAACCTCCTTCAATGGAATTTCTTCACCTAACAACCACCTTCCACACAAATGATTTACCTAACAATCATCTCTAGTCCATCCACAACTTCCTTTAGCACATGCATGCCCAACAATTCACTCCAACCCACAAAGCTTATCAGTTAATGCATTTTATAACCTCTACGATGAGTATTCATTTAACTTGAGAATTTATGGCTTCCAATCACCATACCATGAGTTACAATACTTAGTTCATACTCATATTGCCATAATAAATCCGTACATGTAAGTCTAAGGGGTGTAGGGTTACCTTTTTGAAAGAAATTTTGCAAAACCCTCATTTGAGTTCTTGAATAAATTTCTTGAAGATCTTGAAGAAAAGAGGAGTTGGTGGTCTTGAGAGAGTGGAGAAGAGCTCCAAAATCCGTCCAAATGAAATGGGGAAACGAACCACGAATTGACTTAAAAAGAGCTAGAGCTGGGGTGCGTCTACTCTAGCGAAGTGTGCCTCACTTCACTGTCCACTGCAGGCAAGGGAAGACAAGATTCGCGTCTGGTCTAGCGAAGCGAGTTTCGCTTCGTTGTCCGCCAAATTAACTGGGTGGTCTAACTTTAGTAATTTGATCATAACTTTTAGTAGGAAAGTCCAAATGACGAACGGTTTAATGCGTTGAAAACTAGACTCAAAGGGCTATACTCTAGGCATATAATTCATAGAAAGTATCTTCACATTATGAGAGTTATAGCCATTCAAAGGTAGGTGCTGTGCAAATTAAGACACCTTTTCCACTTAATATTTTCAACTCTTCTAGACCTATCCAAATGCAAATCCGGGCATACGCCCAAATTCAAAATTACCATTCGGTCCTAATGGAACCATCAAAATTCCGATACGAGGTCGAATACTAAAAAGTCAATTTTGGTCAACTCTTTCAACTTAAGGTTTCCAACATGGAATTTATTCTTCCGAACTAATCCTGAAACACCTGAAAATCAAAACCGACGATTCACACACGACATAATATATCATATGAAGCTATTCAAGACTTCAAATAGTTGGAAGGAGCGTAAATGTTCAAAATGATAAGTCAGGTCATTACATTCTCCACCTCTTAAACAAACGTTCGTACTCGAACGTGCTAAGACTTGTTCTGAGGTTACCAAATTGATGATTTTACTTTTACACATATACTCGCGGTTGATCCCACGTTACCGCATTCGACATAAGCCTAACAACACCATCTCAATTGAGATTATTCCTTTTATCCATATTTGTAAACTTTAAGACCAAATTTCTTACACTCCAAACATTTTCAAAAAGTCTGATTTTCACATCAACGCACAATATTAGTCTCAACTAGCTATAGCAACTCGTGCCTACGCACACATCAACTTTCTTAATAACGCTTAAGTACTTCAAATTCTTTTGAGGTGTTACATTCTCTCCCACTTAGGATCTTTTGTCCTCAAATGAGAAGTAGAGTCCGCCCTCAAACACATAACAAAACTTATCTCTTCTTTCGCACATCTTAATCTTCCAAAAATATTTCTAACTCCCAAAATTTTCAGAAATTTCAGCAGAGTCTCCCCTGTAATTGGGCCTATCCACCTGCCAGAGTAACACCAAAACAACTCCTAACAATACATCCACAACCCAACAAAACACCACAATGTATATATCAATAACACTAATCTCAACATTACAAGCACTGCATTATCATAATGATATCTGGACATGAAATACATTATATGTATGCCCATTACCATATCTCTGGTCTTATTAGTTGTTCATAATCGATTACAACATTCCCAATTAACCTTATGTTAACAAAAATCTCGTTTCAAACCTCCACTTTACTAACAACGAGACACGAGGCATGAAGAACTCATAATTATTTATCCGAATTAACTAGTCACATTTTTATGCCACATGAGCACTCACCTCGTTGGCTAAAACTCAATAATTACAACACGAATTTGGCAAATTATGCACAGAGAAATTCATACAAGAATTTTCAAATAAGCCTAACATGCATGACTCCCTATAAGTACTATAGTACAAATTAATTTCACAAGGGAGAATTTAAACACATAAATTTTTATCACAAGAATCTCGTCCTTATATAACTTCCACCACGGCTCGTAGCCCGGTTTGTACATTTCAAATCATATTAAAATGCAAGGATCTCGTCCCCAGTTCTGAATCACAAGTAATATGCACATCGTACCAATCGAAGCATTCCATTTTCTTCTTTTAAATAATTTCCGTTAAACAAAATCACAACACATAATGAACCCTCATACCGGTAGGGCATATAATTCACAATTGAAATCAATTATCCGGAAAATACATCAAACTCACCGAAATGATTAACAAAAGTCACTTTTAGTCTCACAAATATTTTTAGTGACCAACACATAATGATTGACATAACTATCTCCATATAATCTCCCAACAAGAGTATTCACATAAGTAGATTTCAGGATTACGAAGCTCACTCATGAGTGTAGCATATTAGGAGGACTTGCCTCGATACTCAGATAAAGACATCTCAAGATAAAGACATGAATGTACACACAACGAAAGGATATCACAATATAATGTATGTCTCTTGTCCTCGCCTGCACGGAAATACCCTACGTGCCATGAACATATAATAATATAAAAATAATGGCACGGCATCACCTTTATGGTTTTACTGTCATCCTCACGTAATAATATAATTAAAATGGTACGGCATCACCCTTCGTACTTTACACTCTCAAATGGCACGACATCACCCTTCGTACTTTACACTCTCCCTCACATGATAATGTATATGAAATGGCACGGCATCTCCCTTCGTGCTTTACGCTCTTCCTTACCAAGAACGTGTATATCATTAAAAAGTAAGGTAGGAAGCATAAACAACATCATGGAGAATGTTTAAACGACAACACAATACAACAATTCATATCATAATTTGCCCACCGGCCACAACCAACTCCAAAGATACAACAAAAATCAATTAATTTCAAAGCAAATAGCCCAAGGCTCCACACAACATATATAAAACCTAAAAACAACAAGAGAGATGGAAAAGTAACTTTGCATAGGACAACATCTTCGTTAATCCAAATTTTTGATAAATATATTAATGTCTCTTTTTAAGCTTATTCAATTAATTAGTTGCAGATGGAAAATTCATAATGAAATTAATTCCAAGAAATATCAAATCAACAAAAACACAAAATTCACATAAAAATCCAAGTGACAATCACACCAATTTATCATATAAAATACAAACTCGACAAACAAGGAATGAGGCATGACAAATCAAGGATTTATTAAGTTCCAACAATTTTCCAATTTAATACATAAGGAAGTCTACGAATTTAAACCGATATATTTTGCACATATAAATCAAGTACGTACTCGTCACCTCACATACATGGTTTACAATCACACAATTTTCACATAAGATTCAATGCCTAAGGGGAATTTCCCCCACTCAAGGTTAGGCAAGATACTTACCTCGACGAAAGTAAGTCAATGCTTTAAATGATCTTCGCGAGTGAAGCCACCTCCGGACGGCTAAAATCTGAAATTGGCCCCTTAATAATACTACGATGGTCCACCACACTAAACAAATTTCAATCTACAATAATAAGACACAATTGCACCAATATTAGTAATAAATTTTCAGGTTTTTGGTCATTTAGGCATTTTGTCAAACACCTAGAGTGCATAATTCTCTACAACCTCCTTCAATGGAATTTCTTCACCTAACAACCACCTTCCACACAAATGATTCACCTAACAATCATCTCTAGTCCATCCACAACTTCGTTTAGCACATGCATGCCCACAAATCTTATCAATTAATTTATTTTACAATCTCTACAATGGGTATTCATTTAACTTGATAATTTACGGCTTACAATCACCATACCATGAGTTACAATACTTAATTCATACTCATATTGCCATAATACATCCGTACATGTAAGTCTAAGGGGTGTAGGATTACCTTTTTGGAAGAAATCTTGCAAAACCCTCCTTTGAGTTCTTGAATAAATTTCTTGAAGATCTTAAAGAAGAGAGGAGTTGGTGGTCTTGAGAGAGTGGAGAAGAGCTCCAAAATCCGTCCAAATAAAATTGGGAAATGAACCACGAATTGGCTTAAAATGAGTTGGAGCTGGGGCGCGTCTACTCTAGTGAAGTGAGATTGAAGTGTATCTCACTTCACTGTCCACTGCAAGCAAGGGAAGACAAGATCAGCGTCTGGTCTGGCGATGCGAGCTTTGCTTCACTGTCCGCCAAATTAACTGGATGGTCTAACTTTAGTAATTTGATCATAACCTTTAGTAGGAAAGTCCAAATGACGAACGGGTTGATGCGTTGGAAACTAGACTTAAAGGGTTACACTCTAGGAGCAAAATTCATGGAAAGTATCTTCACATTATGAGAATTATATCCGTTCAAAGGTAGGTGTTGTGCAAATTAAGACACCTTTTCCACTTAATATTTTCAACTTTCGCCAATTAGTGCCGAAATCTTTTACACCTATCCAAATGTAAATTCGGGTATACGCCCAAGTTCAAAATCACCATCCGATCCTAATGGAACCATCAAAATTCCAATATGAGGTCGAATACTAAAAAGTCAAATTTGGTCAACTCTTTCAACTTAAGGCTTTCAACATGGAATTTATTCTTCCGAACTAATTCCAAAACACCTGAAAATCAAAACGAAGATTCACACACGTCATAATATATCATATGAAGCTATTCAAGACTTCAAATAGTTAGAAGAAGAGTAAATGTTCAAAACGATAAGTCGGGTCATTACAGCAGTACACACTCGTTTTCTTGCGGTCGTAGATTTGCCCCGCATTGACAGACTCAAACTTCAGAGAGTTTACATTTTGAAACTTTGGCAAGCCTCCAATTGTGTGGTCCATATGGGAAATGTGCAGTCACACTAGCACATGAAGTTCTGCGGTTCACACAATTAAAGTGCGGCATGAATTAACGAAAAAGGACATGGGTTGCCTCCCAAGAAGCGCTTGATTTAACGTCGCAGTACGATGCAATGTCAAACATCCTCAAGTGAAGTAAATGACCGCCACTACGTAGCTATCTTCAACCTTGCACAAGTAGTGCTTCACTCGGTGACCATTGACTCAGTATACTTCATTATTTTTGTTTTTCAAGTCTTATGCACCAAAATATGTCACACCACTAATTTCAAATGGACCACTCCACTTGGATTTTAGCTTCCCGGGAAACATTTTCAACCTTGAGTTAAACAACAATACAAGATACCCACCTTGAACTCTTTGTTCCAAATGTATTTGTCATGAAGATATTTCATCTTTTCTTTGTACAAGGACGAACTCGCATATGCATAGTACCAGAATTCATCTAATTCATTCAAGTGTGTAACCCGCAAGTTAGCCGTTATATCCCAATCAAGATTCAATTTCTTTAGAGTCCATATTGCTTTGTGCTCTAGTTCCACCGGAAGATGACAAGCTTTTCCGAACACTAACCGGTATGGAGACATTCCAATAGGTGTTTTGTAAGCTGTCCGATAATCCCACAACGCATCATCAAGTTTCTTGGACCAATCCGTTTGATTAACATTAACCGTTTTAGACAAGATACTCTTTATCTCCCAGTTGAAGACTTCCACTTGCCCACTAGCTTGTGGGTGATAGGGAGTCGCGACCTTGTGAGTAACACCATACCTGCTAAGTAAAGTGTCAAAAGCTTTCTTGCAAAAGTGTGATCCCCCATCGCTTATGATTGCACGTGGAGTACCAAATCTTGTAAAAATATTCTTCTTCAAGAAATCCACTACGCTTCTCACCTCATTGTTAGGTAAGGCAATGGACTTAACCCATTTGGACACATAATCCACCTCAACAAACAATGTAAGTATTTCCACAAGAGCTCACAAAAGGGCCCATAAAGTCAATGCCCCAAAAATCGAAAATATCAATTTCCAAGATGGTTGTGAGAGGAATTTTATTTTTCTTTGAGATTCCACCGGCCCGTTGACATTCATCATATCTTTTCACCAAATCACTAGCATCATTGTAGAGAGTAGGCCAATAGAAATCACAACTAAGAACTTTTCCCGCTGTTCTTGCTCCATTGTGATGAGCACTATATGGTGAAGAATGACAAGCCTCAAGAATATTACCTTGCTCTTCTTCCGGTACACACCTCCTAATCACCGCATCCGTACAAATCCTGAAAATGTATGGTTTATCCCAATAATAATCTTAATAATCTCTTTTGAGCTTCTTCCTTTGGCTTGAAGAGAACTCATTCGAAATGATACTACTCACAAGAAAATTTGCCAAGTCTGCAAACCATGGCACCTCTTTCATTGAAATTGCCAAAAGTTTCTCATCGGGAAATGAGTCATTGATTTCAAGGCCATGCGGCCTCCCCTCCTCCTCCAAACGAGACAAGTGGTCCGCCACTTGGTTTTCACTACCTTTATTATCTTGGATATCAATATCAAATTCTCACAACAAGAGTACCCATCTCATAAACTGGGATTTGGAATCCTTTTTTCTCATAAGATAGAGAAGCGTCGCATGGTCCTTGTGGACAATAACTTTGGCACCCATCAAGTACGGGCGGAACTTCTCAATTGCAAATACAATAGCTAGGAGCTCTTTTTCTGTAACAATATAATTGATTTGGGCACTATTCATGGTATTACTAGCATAGTATACCAAATGGAAACGTTTGTTGATATGTTTCCCCCAAACAGCCCCAACCGCTACGTCACTTGCATCACACATGAGTTCAAAAGGCACACTCCAATTTAGAGCGGTAATGATAGGAGTAGTTGTCAACTTGAGCTTCAATAGTTCAAAAGCCCCCATGCAATCATCATTGAAATTGAACTTCGCATCCTTCTCAAGGAGATTACACAATGGGTTCACCACTTTAGAGAAATCTTTGATAAAGTGTCGGTAAAAACCCACATGGCCTAGGGAACTCCGCACACCCTTCACCGAAGTTGGGGGTGGAAGCTTAGAAATCACCTCAATCTTCGCCTTGTCAACTTCAATTCCATTCCTTGAAATTTTATGGCCAAGGACAATGCCTTTCTCCCAATTGAGTACCAAGTTGGTTTATTTACATCTAGCCAACACTTTGTCCAAATTTGCAAGACAATCATCAAGAGAATCTCCAATCAATGAGAAATTATCCATTAAAACTTCAAGGTAGTCCTCCACCATGTCCGTGAAAATAGCCATCATGCATACACCGTTGAAAAGTCGCTGGTGCATTGCACAAACCAAATGGCATCCTCTTGAAAGCAAAAGTACCATAGGGACATGTAAATGTTATTTTCTCTTTATTGTCCGGAGCAATGAGAATTTGGTTGTAGCCCGAGTACCCATCAAGAAAGTAGTAGAAAGCACGACCAGCCAATCTATCGAGCATTTGATCTAAGAAAGGAAGTGGAAAGTGATACGTCCTTGTAACTTTGTTGAACTTGTGATAATCCATACAAACCCTCCAACTAGTCACCGCCCTTGTAGGAATCAATCCATTCTTATCATTGGTAACCACCGCCATGCCCCCCTTTTTTTGGACACATTGAACCGGAGAGGTCCATGAACTATCGGAGATAGGGTAGACAACCCCTACATCCAACCACTTGATAATCTCCTTCTTGACAACCTATTGCATAGCCTCGTTGAGAATTCTTTGATGTTCAATGGACGGTTTAGCACCATCCTCCATTTTGATCTTATGCATGCAAAACACAGGACTTATACCCCAAATATCCGCCAAGGTCAACCCAATAGCCTTCTTCCTCTTTTGTAACACTGCCAATGTGGAATCAACATGCACGTTAGTCAAACACGAGGAAAGAATAATTGGTAAAGTAGAACAAGGGACAAGAAATTCATACCGAAGGTGTGGAGGCAATGGCTTCAACTCCAAAGTAGGTGGCTCTTCAATATAAGGCTTTGTAGGAGGAGTATTCCTATTTTCGAGATCCAAGGATAATTTCCGGGGTGCATAGTTATACGACCCCATTCCTTGCAAAGAGTTCACGCTTTCCATGAAATCATCCATCTTGTCATCATCAAAATTGAGCAAAACGGCCTCCAACATATCACAACATTGATATTAGCACTTGCATCATCTATAATAACATCGTTGACTAAGTCCACAAAAGAACACATATCATTGCTATTTGGTTGCCGCATTGACTTACACACATGGAATACCACTGTTTATCACCAACCCGGAAAGTGAGTTCTCCAGCTTATACATCACAAAAAGCCTTACCCGTAGAAAGAAAAGGTCTCCCAAGAATGATTGACACTTCATAATCAACTTCACAATCTAGAATGACAAAGTCCGCCGGAAGAATGAATTTATCAACCCGGACCAAAACATCTTCAATCACACCTAACAACTTCTTCATGGTACGATCAACCATTTGCAACCTCATAGAAGTGGGTCTTGGTTTCCCAATCCCCAAAGTCTTGAAAACCGAATAGGCATCAAATTTATACTTGCCCCAAGATCACAAAGAGCCTTAGTAAACTCGGCACTTCCAATTGTACAAGGAATCGTGAAAGCACTGGGATCCTCCAACTTAGGAGCCATTGAATGAACAATTGCACTCACTTGATGAGTGACTTTGATAGTCTCAAAATTCATGGACCGCTTCTTTGTCACAAGATTTTTCATAAACTTTGCATAACCGGGCATTTATTCCAAAGCTTTTACCAATGGCAAATTAATTGAAAGACTCTTCATCATTTGAATGAACTTTTGAATTGTCATTTTACTTGGCAAGTCTTTGAGGGCATGGAGGCGAAGGCTTAAGCAATGGTGCCTTTGCCTTTTGCACTACCCGTTCCGGTATGTCAATGATGTGTTCCCTATGAGGGTTCACTTCATCTTGAGTCTCTTCCACACTATCATCAATATCAATCCGAACTTCCTTATTTGCTTGAACAACATTGTTTGGGATCTCTTCTGCTTGCATTACTTGGTCATCATCGACAAGTCATCTTTAACTTGAGGTGGGTACATTCCCGCATCTTCCACTTCTTGTGATAACCGCCATAGTATGCCCCGTATTGTTAACACCCTTTGGGTTCACTACCACGTCACTTGGTAGTGCACCCTTAGGGTGAGAATTTAGAGTTTGAGAGATTTGCCCTATTTGAACTTCTAGATTGCGGATTGATGTGTTGTGTGAGGCAAATTGGGCATCCGAATCAGCATTCGTTTCCATAATTTACCTGAACATATTCTCAATACGTCCCATCTCATTATTTGAAGAACTTTAACCATGGGAAGGATAAGGAGGTGGGTTGCTCGGTTGTTGATACATCAGGGGCTTTTGAAAACCCGACCCCCGATTGCATTGATTGTTTCCCAAACCACCTTGATTTTTGCCTCCCCAATATCCTTGGTTGTTTCCACTCCAATTTCCTTGATTGTTATTACTATGACAATTCCCTTGACTGTTAGAACTCCAACTACCATGGTTATATTGTGGTCACAATTGTTGTTGATTTGGGCCTTGGAAGTTGTTTCTTTGCCCTTGAAAATTGTTCACATATTGCACTTCCTCCTCTTGATCATTATAAGAATCATCTTGATCAAAACCTCCATCATCTTGCACATAGTTCTCCACTAGGGTTTGCATTTGTGGACCCTTGGTCATCTTCTTGTTCACCAAAACATTACCTCCCTCCATAGCATGAACTTACTTAGGAGCTTGCACTTGATTGAGTTGGGCATTTGCTAGTTGAGTCATGGTTGTGGTAAATTTGGCAATGGCTTGCCCATGGTCTTGAAAATCTTATTCGGATCACCTTGTGGGACATTGGCCCGGGATTGCCATGACGATGACGTCTCCACCATCTCATATGGAATGACATACGCCTCCGCATAAGGCGTAGTCATGAAGTTTTCACCGACTAGTTGAGTTACTACACATTGTTTGGTTTTGTTAATCCCACGATAAAAGGTTTATAGCAACATGTTTTCCATCATATCGTTATTGGGACATTCTTTAACCATTATTCTATAGCGCTCCCAAATTTCCAGTAGTGGCTCATTCAGTTCTTGTTTGAATGCGAAGGTCTCATCCCGAAGTGTAGCCATGTTCCCGGGAGAGAAAAACTTAGCAATGAACTTGGTCGCCAACTCATCCCAAAAGTGTATTGAATGGTTCGACAAACATTCCAACAAATCTAAAACTTTCTCTCGTAGAGAGAACGGAAAAAACCTTAGCCTTAATGCATCCTCAGAAACTTTAATTTTCTTGCTCCCCCAACATGTATCCATAAAACCCTTCGAATGTTTGTAAGCATTATGGGTTCGTGCACCGATGAAGAAGCCCCTTTTGTCAAGTAAAGTGAGCATCACATTGGTGATCATAAAATTGCCCGTCCTAATACAAGGAGGGACTATTGCACTAGCATAACCTTCGTTGAGCAATATCCGATGTTCCGACTCTTGTGCTGGATGTGGTGGAGGTGGGGGTGGAACGAGAATGTTGTCTTGTGGTACCCGGCCTCGCTGATTAGCTTGTGGCACTTGAGGTACCTCATCGAGTTGTTCCTCATCACCGTCCAAGTCCCCCAAAGGCATATTTTCGAGCTCATTGTTCGTCATGTTTATACCTATAATTTCTTAAACAAGTTAGTAACATGGAAGGGAAAGAAGATATTCCAAAAACACACTCAAATATATAGCTAACATCCTTATAACTCCCCGGCAACAACACCAAAAATTGATCCACTCCCAAACAAGATGGTTTTGCAAATTACTTCTACAATCTTTACTAACAGTGATTAACTAGAGATTGATTCATTGTTTTTGGTTGTTTTCAAATTGGTAAAAGACCTAGGGATGTAACCTTCGCCTAGGTGTTAGCCTAATATGTTAATTATGCTAACACTTATTCTAGTGATCGGGGTATATTATAGCTCTCAACTCTACGTTACCCACTCAATACCTCTCGGTCATAGAATAATTTTCTCAATTTGGCTTTCTCAAGCCCAAATGGGTGTCAAGCCAAATAGTTGATATGAGCTCAAGTCGGATTTTTCTTATCTCTAGTTCAAACACTTTAATTAGGCTAGTCAAAACCTTAACTAGCCCAATTTCTTGTTAGCCAAGTTTTTCTAGACTAGGTCCCTCTTTCTTAAGTAAAGACCCAGTCAAAAAGGCATGAATCAATATTTGCAATCATTAATTTTAAAATTAAAGCATGAACAAGGCTAAATAATAAACACCCAATCATAAACAAGTATAAGATTAATTATCCATAAGGTTTACACACTAGGGTTGTGTCACAACCCTAGAAAATATCTAGCTACTCATAGTAGAAATGGAAGAAAATAAAGAAACAACACTAATCAAAGTTATAATAGCAAATTAAAATAATAAACTAATGTATTTTTAACCCAAATTGGTCACAAATTATCAAAAGTGGTAAACTACAACGGCTACAGCTCAACAAACTACCAAACTTGACCTAAACAAGTAATTCTCGTCTATATATAGTGGCCCAAAATTCGCTGACAAAAATACCCTTCCGGAAAATCGGCGGTCGCACAATTCCATGTGCAGTCCGCACTTCACTTGGCTCTGCAGGTTGAAGGCTTTGGCGGCTGCACAATTTTGTCTGGGCCGTACTTCTGCTTTTACGACCGCACTTTTTCTTCTGCGACTGCACTCTTGGCAAGGCTTCATACTTTGTCGTTTTGAAAAATCTCTGAACTTTTTGAATTCTTGTCAATGCGGCCATGTTTTGCGGCCGCACAAATTGTGTGTGATCCGCACTTCACTTCAATTATCGTATAAGCATCAACATTAGTTCTGCAACCGCATAGAGAATTTTGCGGTCCGCGCTTTCTTTTGCGGCCGCAAAATTACTTCTGCGGACCGCACTTTTGTCCTGCTGCGCTCCTTCTTACCTTATGAGCTGGAACACTCCTTTTTGAATTAGATTTCTTCATTCAAGTCCAATTTTCCAACATTTCTATAATTAGTACAATTTTATTAGTTTTGGGAACAGAAATCAACACTTTCGGACTAAAACTAAAGCGAGAAGGTACTAATAAGTGGTTAAAATCCACACTTATCATATATGCCAACAGCCCATGTACGAGAACTTGTATAAGGAAACTTCGCTTTGAAGTCCTTGGTTGTGTTGAGTCTTCTGGGAATGATGGTGCTAACGGGAGAGGGATCAGCATCAACGGGGTTTTCTTTGAGAGAACCTAAGTTCTTGGAAGAAGAAGCCATGATCAGCAGAAAGTAATAAGAGTTCTTTGAAGAAGAAGATTAAAGAAGATTGAAACCAATAAAGAGTTCAATGCAAAGAAGTTGAGAGAGTTTGTAGAACTGTGAAGTGTAAAAGAAGAAGAATGGGGCATATAAGTAAAGAAATTGGCGGCTAAAATCGTGGCCATGATTACCTCGAGAACCGAAAAAAATATTGCTAAATTGTGGGGTGACACGTATCCCCCTGTATTAAATGCGGAGACACGTGCGTGTAATCAAGCGTCAGAAAATTTTCCGCCAAGAAAGAAATCTTCACCAACTTCCCGATGAACAAAGATGTGCCACCAGAAAGCAGGGGGACTATCTGTATAGGGTAAAATCAGTTTATATTAAATACTCTAATAATAGAGAGACACATGAAATCAGAGACAGACGGAAGATGAAGCAAGTGGAAGCCAAGACCGAGGATAGCAGCTTCGATTAGCATCGGGCAAACCCCGAAGAAAATATTGATAACGAGGACAAACAAATATTTGCCACCCGATGACACTCAATGAAGAATATTCTTCAGTATTAAATACACAATCCGTTACAGAGAATTTTGGCATTCATAGCATGTCATTATATATTCATCAATGTCCTCCATAATTGTCATTTAAGAGGGGCCTGATCCTAGGACCGTGTTCCCTAGGTGTAGCTATAAATAATAACTTTAACAGTTAGTCATTGTAAGTGAGGAAAATTCTGACAAACTTATGCTACACATTATTCTAAGCTCTATAATACTTTATTTTCTGTCTTTCAATATTCTTATTATTGTCTTTGGAAGCCCTGCTCCCGGAACCAAGTTGTTTGCTATCTTATCTCGATTTCAACGTTAAGTCTTGTATTTTATTTAATTTATTTATTATTGTGGGATAAAATCGATTCGCTTGTCTATAAATCACGTTATAAATTTAACTATATCGTTTTACGGGTAAACAATATCCTAGGTGAATAAGTTCCTAAATATTAGAGATTGTTACATGGTATAAATAAGAGAAGATTTAATAGATAAAATTATAGTTGATTTCAAAGTCCTAAATATTAGGTAAATAATAAAATTACAATGTTGTCCAATGTGAATTTATTTTTAAAAGTTAAAAAAGGTGAACGATATTTTGCTAAGGGGCTTCATGCTTTTAGTATAATTAGGATGTGTGTGTATGTATGTATATTTAATTTCGTATTACTATTAGTTGCCATTTTTTCTATGAATCCTAAACATATTAATAAATTATTTTTATTTTTCATTTCTTCATATCCTTTAGTCTGTATCCCTATTTTGATACTTTTTCCAAATTCCGTTAGGTTTATCATAATGTTTGAGCTTATATAGAATATTCCTCCATTATTTGTCATGTACTTCCGTTAAGCTTATTATATATTTCTTTAAATCTGACAATTTGTCATCATATATTACAACCAATACTTTAGTTCCTAAATTCTTTCTAGTTAGTCCTTTTAATCCTAAAAAGGCAAACAATATTTTGCTAAGGGGTTCCATGCTTCTAATATAGTTGGTATTAGTGTGTGTGTGTGTGTGTGTGTGTGTGTATAACGCTGATTAATTTATAATTTAAATAATTAGGTGGACGACTATTTAGGTTAATCTTTCAAATAAGTTTGGTTTAGAGAAAAAACTTAGCCCTTCTACAACTCATATATTTACCAAATCAAGTAATCTAAGACTTTGTCACGTATATAAAATTTTATCACTTGATCATATTTTCACCTTAAATTTGTGATTTTTAAAGTTAAATCGTTTCTTCTTGATATAAATATTACGAAGAATTTTTTTTATTCATATATAGTCAAACTTCTCTATAATATTCTTGTTTGGTCGGATCTTGTATTGCTTTCAATAACGATTTACTGTTTGAAGGATAAACATTTTGTATTCAAGTTTTGTTGTCTTACAACAGTATAGACTATAGATATTGATAAGTTTTATTTAGAGTTTATTCTCCTAGACTTTTTAAGATGCTAAGTTGCCAAATTTTTATAATTTTTTTAATTGATAATATAGTAATTTTATTTAATTAAATTTTTTTCTTTAGACATTGTTGATCTTAATTGCAATATTTTATTAATTAAAAATTTTCTTTCAACTGAGGCATGTTAGCATTATTCTATAATCAATATAGATACTTCTGAAAAATAGTAAAGTCTTTATCTAATTGACTATCTGAAATAGATTAATTTACTATTCCAACTTGCACAATTTCTCCCAGTTAACTTTAATATGGAGTGTGTCGCTATCTGGTTAGCTTGAAACAAATCTATCGAGACTTGAAAGAAAAAACTTTACAAAGCTAAAGTTGTAAAAATATTGATTCAATTAGATTTACGCGAACAAAAGGAAAGAACTAGTATAAAAACAAAAGAATGAAGTCGGCTTAGTTTTATTTATAAAATCAAATTCTTAAAGAACCTAGTATAAAATAAAATTTATGTGATTAATAACAGGTAATATGCTGACAACAAATGGTCAAAAAGATGTCATTAATAAAAACCCTAATAATGATTTGAATTACATATTTTATTTCTTAAAAGAAATAATTTCAAACTCCCCGATTCCTGTTAGAACTAGGACAAGAATCAAGATTTCCTATTAGTTCCCTATATATACGTCTCTGTTGAAACCTGCAAATACAACAGAGAATCAATTCATCAGAAGTTCTTGGAAAATTCTCTCTTCTTTTTTACGTGTGATCACACACACACACACATATATATATATATATCAAGATTCATATAATTATTCTTTGTTTCTCTTGGGATGGCTCAAGAAAGTAATGCTTTTGGTCTTTGTGATTATGGGACGTCAAAATTTGAGTCTTGTGTTACACAATGTTTATCATCAAGGGGTGAAAGTAGTAGTAGCAGTACTAATTCTATAGAAGAATTAGAAGAAGAAGAAAAAATGGAGGAAGAATTGAAGAGGCGAAAACGCGAAGAGTTGATTCAATATTATATCCATCAACACGAAACTTTTTTGAAAAATCCAAATGTTTGTGTAGATGCTATTGATCATTATTATTACCTTGTTCCTAGGGATAAAAGAAGCAAAAGAAAGTCTACGTTGAAAAATGAACATGTGATTAGAAGGGAAAATGAAAAGATAAAAATGGCTTTTAAAGAAAAGCCAAAAAAGAGGCTCATGACTAGTACAAAGAGAGTTAAATCAGAAGCTATTTTGCCAGTGGAGTTGAAGAACAAGATTCAAGAAATGGGGGTTCCAATATCTGAAGTTTCTTTAGTGATTGAAAAGCCTCTTTATACTACTGATTTAAGCGAAAAACACATGCGTTTGTCAATACCAGTAAGGCAAGTGATAAATGAGGAGTTCTTGACACCAGAAGAGAAGGAGATATTGGAAACAAAAGATGATTATTGTAATAAAAAGTCGAAAATCAAGTTCAATTTCATTGAGCCTTCACTTGAAGAAAGCAGTATTTATATGGCTAAGTGGACAATGAATTCGAGTTCATGTTATGTGTTATTGAATGATTGGATTTCAGTTTGTGAGAGGAGTAATTTGAAGGTTAATATGGTGGTGCAATTGTGGTCGTTTAGAAAAGATTCAAATCGATGGCTGGCTATTGTTGTGATTCCTCCTGATGCTGAAGACCAGAATTGTTAGTCTAATTTCACTGTTTAATTTGTGTAATTAGCCAATAGATGGCTGGACTTTGTTGTTTAACACTTAGTTTTTATTCACATTATCTCTTCTTGATACTAACTACAGGTGATTAGTGGCAAAACTAAGATTTATGTAACTGAGATTTGTATGAGAAGCTTCTTTTTGACATGTTCTATGGCTTGTACTTTTAATTGACTTTTCATGTTGTTTCTTTTTATGTTGTGTCTAAGGTTGAAAATATTGATTAAAGAACTGCCACGTGGGCGGACTGATTTGTCCAGTGAACATATATGAATTATGGAGGATTTCTAGGAAAACCTATAGCCGTTACCTTTCGGGTGCGTACTTGGTAAGGTGTTCACTGATGTAAACTCCACTATGTAAGTCCAGTGCGACGAGTTTTGACTGAGGAGGCTACAGGTAAGGAGAATCGATCTCAGGTTTCCCATGTGGGGAACCACTCACCAAACCAACCCAGCAGGCTACATGTAAGGAGAATCGATCTCAGGTTTCCCATGTGGGGAACCACTCACCAAACCAACCCAGCCGACATATATGAATTACTCCCTTTATTCCCCATTGTTATTTTTTATACGTTCTTTAAGAAAATATAAATAAGAGTAATTTGAGTAATCTACCTTTATTAATTCTTTTAATTAATCTTTAACCACATTATGTATTTTCAATAAATAAGTGAATTCTATCACGTATCTTTTAATTCTAGAACAACTACTATTAAGGGTAAAGTTAGAAATAAATATTCTTTCTTGATTATTTAAATGATAAAATTTGAAAACAACTATTTTAATTTTAATAAACATGACAAGTAAAAGGAAGAGAGGGAGGATGCTGAAAATGGATATAATGTGAGTGAAACTCAAAGCATGGTTGTTGATAGAATTGGTAGTGAAATGAATAGGCTAAAATTCTATACTCAGAATATGCCCTTAATTGAGAATATGGAGAAGAGAATACAGAACATACCCAATGCAATATACAACTGCTTACAAGCAGCAGGATGCTCATCATTTCAGTACCACTGTGACATAAATAGTGATCTTTAAGTCAATCTTCAAGAGTGAAATGAGCAGCCTGGAAATTGTCTCCAACATTATTTTTGCTGTTGAGACCTCATCAAGGAAGCTTTACAGGAATGCTACTAATTAAACATTTTTCAGTTTCCTCATTCAAGAAAGCATACATGCATAGCTTTGAGATCGATTCACTCCATGTTGAGCTCTATTTAAGTTTAAACTATTTCACTTGATTTAGGGGAAAATTATAGTGTACACGAAAATAAATCTATATAATTATATAATCCACGGCCATAAGCCCGGTGACGTGGCATGCCTCATTGACCAGCAATTGCCTTTTCCATTTTTCTCCATTTTATGGGATTTTTTCGAATATTTTACCCAATTACCTCATTAATTAACCAATAAAACCCAAAGAAAAGCCACCGATTAACCTTCTTAAACAAACCGTTTCTACTTCCTTCGTTGATAATGGCAGTCGATCAAATTCAACCAAACCGTGTCTTTTTCCTTTCATTAATTATTATGGGTCGAACAGTAATCTCTCTTCCCTCTCTTCGATTAAAGATATGTAATTAGCGATGAACCTACGGAATAATGCTTAAAATTCAAGGCATACTAATGTTCATCATCATCATCATTGAATAGCAAAGGAGAACATAAAAAGGACCAGCAACAGCGAAAAAGCACAATTCGATTGCACCATGGCTCCTTCAATAGATTTCGAGAAGGTACACTCTTTTTCTATTTATATGCGTTTCATCGTATATACACTGCGCAAACGATACTTTTTTCATGCTTTGGCAATTTGTGTATTGGCTTAAGTTGGATTTCTCATAACCAAAAATATACATTTTTGCCCGATTAAAGATTGATTTTTTGCTAATTAGAATTGTCTGTGGAAGAGTTAAATAATTTGATAGGAGCATAATAATTATCACTGATAATTTGTTATTCAAACTCTTCTGTAGTCCCGATTTAGCTTTCCTTGAAACATTTTTTGTGAGGTTTATATATTATAAACCTTGCAGTACGGTCAATCTAGAACAGTGATTGAATTAATGGGACCTTTTGCAGTATCATCATTAGTTGGTAATGTCTTCCTACTTCACTTTTTCCTTTTTAGTAGACTTCTTGTATCGAGATCTACTTCTATGTAGTAATTACTTTCCATACTATTGGAGTTCTGCATATTGCTCCATTAGTTTTTTATTCTTTCTGGCTGACAGATAAGGAGAGTTTTGGCTCGTATTTTTCAACTTATATTTTTCTTTGCGGTGTCTCTATTGGATGCTTTCTTTCACTGGATCGTTCTCAGCTTCTTCTATTCGAAGGTATCAGATTGTGATGCCATATAATGCTAAGCCTAAATATAATGAATCAATCTTCGATACTTCTTTAGCCTTTTTTTGTTTTCCTATGGACATTCAAAGAATCTTTTCGTTTGTTGGCATATGAAGCAAACAACTTAACGTTTGACTTTAATTTTTCAATAAATTCATGCAGCCTATTTCATAATCATGTTGTATAATCCTGGTCTATACCTTCCTAAATAAAGAATTTGCACTGAAGTTCATTTCAACTGGAATTTTCATCTTTGATTTTCCTTTATAATTTTTTTTCATGAGTCTTGCTTTTCCTTGTAGAACTTCATTCTTCATACTGCTCAATTGCCTATTCTGCAACATTCCAAAGAAAATTCGGATTACCACTATCCAGCTTATAACATAAGATATAGAATTTTTTTCTAAATATGTGGGACTAATATGGAGTTTATTCTGAAAAATATGACTTGATAATGTCATGATGTCCTCGGGCCATGATTATTACATGTACTTGGTTTGCAATTTTTTGTTCAAAAAGATCTATCAGATGGAGCAATTAAATAAATGGATTATACTGTCTGATTTTATATACCATTATGCAGGTGGCTAGAGAAAACAACTACTCTGCCATCAGCTGCATTGCTTATTATCCGATACCATTCTTCTATCATAAGTAGTCCATAATCAAATATTTATCTTCGTTTTCTTTCTTGATAAATATTTTGTGACATTATGGATATAAGTATTCATTCCTAATTCTGAACCTGTACAATGTAGCTCTGAACATATTAGGAGCAAAAAAATCTGAAATGGTTTTGAGGGTCTCTTCCCATGCATTCTTTGTCATGAGGTTGCAGAGTGTGTGTTCTCGTAATCATTTAATTAGAAGTTTTAGCTTCCTCTTGATGCTAAAGAAGAATATATTTGTTTGAAGACTTTTTTTCAGGGTACATAGCTTCAAAAATTATAGTATACCTGAAAGTTTTTGATGAAAGTGTGACTGAGGTTTACCAAGCAGAATGCAGAGAATGTAAATTTAATTTGGAGGAGTTTGATGAATGACCACAGAAGTCATATTTCAAATGGAAGTTGAAAGTCACGCTTAATGCACGAATGGGATTACAAGATCAATGGTCAAAGAAAAATTGGCTTGTATTGCCGTATTGGGAAGCAATGATACATGCTTTCTTTTATCCTACTTGCGTGGATAATAGAGTAATATGTTTGAAGCACACGTTATTTTGATCTTAGTAATGAGGGCTACAAATTACTACAAGACTAACATCATATAGAAGGTTTAGGGATGAAACAGAAGTAAATGAGGAGGAATACATGGAAGATTTATGCATTATGCTGCTGGAAAATGAGTATTTTATTTTTCTTTCTGCCCTTGAAAACTGTAGTTTGTCTTGTGAACATCTGGAATGAGCTATAGCTGGAAAGTATTCAATTCTATATCCTATTTCTAAAATCTAACTCCCAGTGTTCTTTTGCATTACATTTAGATTCCTCTAAATTTGTTTCTATTACGTTCTGTTGGTACAAATTTGTTCCCGAATATAGTGCAACTCTTATTTTTTGTCTTTCTAGACTAAAGTGTACGAAAGTGTTCGTAGATTCATTTACAAACAGTATTTCTTTCTATAATTTTAAATGGAATCAATGCACAACCATGAGAATGCTACAATATTCAATCACTAATGTATATCATTTTTTACTTTTATAGGCTTTGACTATATAAATACTTATTGTTTTATTGATATACAATTTTGTTAATTGTTTTGGTGATATTGTGAGTTTTGTACCTTACAGGAGAATTTATATTTGTATATAATGCATGATAATTGCATCTCTTCTATCTCGATTAAATTTTTAACACGATCATATGATATATTTACTATTTTCTGTAATGACCGCGCAAAGCGCGGAGAATTTCACTAGTAAGCGCATAACAAGTGAGATCAAAATCATTCTCCTTTTCCTGTTGTTCCTTTCCCTCTTCCCTCAGGTATGCATGCTTACACATCTCAGCCCAAGCATCTAAACATAGAGAATAGTAGCACCGCGAGCAGCATTAAGTTGCATAGAATTACAGGTGTTTGGCAATAACCAAGTATTTGGATCAACTAGTAACCTCTGTACAACAAAAAACAGTTTCCTAGAGTTGATCGCGGTTCTTTTGTCATCCAACATCTCTCTTGTTTAACTATCTGCTTGAAGTTATAGCATCAGAGTCATGTAGAACAGGGACTTTGCCATGTTGATAGGTCAGAAAGAAGATCTCGAAACTGATCAATCAGAAGCTTGAGATGTTTGTTCTTGTCTACAAGTTCCTGCAATGCACAGAACAATATACTATGCTTACTCTTGACCAGATTAGCAACTTGTTTTCTTCATGTACCACGAGATAATATATCCCACATGCAGTCAAGTAAAACTCCTTATGTTCCAGTGAAGACTTTTCACTGCCACAAGGCGGAAACAAAAAGCAATAAAAGAGGATTACAAATTTTACAAAATTCATGACATAAAAAGTCACATCGTTCGGACTTGAGCTGGTGAGACATAGCGAGACTTCTCAAAGTTCGTACAGTGAGACATCTAGGGACGTCCGCGATGGAAAGGTAACATGCAGCATATCTCAATCTTGTTTTAATGGAAATGCAAATACCCAAACCAATCAGGGTCCTAATGTTCGCATACACATTGCTTTCCGCAACCTCCACCCACCATGCACCCCAAAACCAACAACAATCTCAGAGAAATTCCAAGACCTCAAAATTCTATACGTTGTCCATACCTTTTTTAATGTAGAAGCGCGATCCTCCAGCTGCTCAATTTCAGCTTGATCTGCAGCAGATAATGAACCACTGGCAGAAGCAGCTTCCAACGCTTTTGCCTAGCTAACATATTCAGTGAAGAGCGTGAAGCATCACACAACAAGTGAACAACTTTCCAGAACATACAAGCAACTATAACATGTAAACCATGAGACAGAATACGGAGGGGACTTGGACAACTTTGCAGTTACAATGGAGCAAATATAGAAGTTCAGAAGTATTATGTTCTTAAAAGAACTTAGTAAACTCAACCAATGTGTAGTGACCAAAAGGCAAGTGATGTCAGTGATCTATTTGTCAAACAGACAAATAGAAGCAGCTTACAAAATTCTAAACCCTTCAACCAGAGTCTCCAAATGCACAAATGTAAGGCAATCCATATATCAAATCCAAGGAGCTAAAATGTGATTATGGTGCTCATTCTTTCTTGAAAAGGACAAAGTGTAGTAGTTTATCTTAGTATAAGTACTTACTCATCATGAGTGTTCAGGCAGTAGGAACGAGCACAACCTGGAAAACATAGTCGGTCAAGACATGGAAATTCTCCAGTTTACCGAGGCCATGGCCCTGGATAGGAAGGTGTAGAGGTCGTAAATTAAGGTGGTAGGCTAGATAGCCGAGCGTTGTCCTTGCTCGTTCCAGTAGTTTTAATGCATTCCTCAATGTTAGTCTTGTATTTTCTTATTGTTAGATTTCTGTTATTGCTTATTATTTCTTTCACTTCGATTTTCTGTTTGGTTTGCTGGTGTTGTTGTTTGTTGTTACTCCTTCCTCTCTATTTTTCTTGAGCCGAGGGTCTTCCGGAAACAGTCTCTCTACCTTCTTCGGTTAGGGAGTAAAGTCTACATGCATTATACCTTCCACATACCCTACTAGTGGGATTACACTGACTTTGTTGTTGCTGTAACACTAGAAATACTCTACTGAACCTACCACGCATCCGACACTTTACTACCTCTAGAGGCGGAGCCAGAATAGGAAACTTACGGGTTCAATATTAGAGTCCTTTTACATTAGTGGGTTCTAAACTAATTACTAATTTACATATTCAAACTTATGGGTTCAGCCGAACCCATAGCCGAAGAGCTAGCTCCGGCCCAGGCTACCGCTAGCATATTATACTATTCGCCTAATGGACCCTAACTAGCAAAAGCTTCATACAGCTGAACCCAACTGTGTGCAATAGCGCTATAGTTGATTCGGGATTATATCAAACAAACTTTACCTCGATCACTATCTTAATCCGACAAAACAACAATTATAACACAAACACACAAAACACAACAATAAGCATTTCTATTTGTAAAATTACCTTCTGAGAATTAGAAATCGCCGTAAGAACAGAACGCAATGAAGCAACCGATGACTTATAACGTAAACGAGACTCATCAAGTGCACCGCCACCAATCTCCGAGTGTTGTTGAGCCGATGCAGAAGAAGATGAAGAATTATCTGACGAAACGTCCCCGTTTACTGAATGCTGATGTCCGTTACCGTTACTCATAACGGCGTTAGCAGTAGTAGCAGTATTTGTTGTAGTGGACCAGAGTGTAGGGTTACAGAGCTCGTCGTTCATGGCGGAGAGAATTTGATGTGCTGCTTCTATTGTGTCTTCTAAATGCTTTTGCCCTTCCACTGCTAGTTCTTGTATTGTCTTAGGGTTTGTCATTGTGCCGCCTTTTTCGTCCATATTGGAGAATGCGCCGGGGTTGTCAAAACCCTAGATCATCGGCGGTGGTAGTGGCGGCGATGGGCGGTGTGAGAACTTCTATTAAGAGTGTAATATTGAAGAATGTGAAACTTCGTCGGGTATTACCGGCCTGTACTTTTTGGGCCGGCAAGGAGATTTTCCTGTTATTGGGTAGAGGGAAGAAATTGAAAAATAGCCACTTTTTTACTCTTGCTATTAGAGTAGCTAGTATTTAAAAAACTATTTGTATTTACTATTTAGTCACTCATTTGACACGAAAAAAGTTTTAGATAAAAATACCCCTAGCTAAAAAGTAGAATAAATTTTGCAATCTAATAGCTTGTTTGGCCAAGCTGGAAAAATAAACTTATTTTGAAAAATGCTTTTTCCAAAATTACTTTTGGAGAGAAGCAGTTTGTGTTTGGCTAGTCACTCTAAAAAACACTTTTGAGCAATAATTTATGTTTGGCCAAGCTTTTCAAAAAGCACTTTTAAGTATCAAATTACGAATAAGGACATGAATATATTTACTTAATAGTTAATATTATAAGTAACTAAATAATCTCAAAAATTTATTATTAAAAACAATAATTAAATCTTTTCATTTTATTTAAGTAAAATATGAAAATAAAATTAAAAAGTACTTTAATTCTTTTAATATGATTTAAATATATTAAAAATTATTCAACAAATATAAAAGAATTCACCCCTAAAGTTACTATATATTAGAAAATTATCCTAAAAATAAGAAGAAATATTAATATATTAATATCCTAAGTATTAAGTTTAAAATAAGTAAGGTTAATTTGGTATATACTATATTCATTTAAGGGTATTTTTGGTAAGAAGAAAAGACAAAACTGCTTCTGCTATTGGTAAGAAACTACTTTTTTCTGCTTCTCAGAATCTGCTTTTGCTTCTTCCCAATAACACTTTTTCCCCAAAAAAGCTTAACCAAACACCTTAAGTTGGGAGAAAAAAATACTTTTGAAAAAACAATAAGAAGCACTTTTGGCCTTTGGATAAGCTTGGCCAAGGGCTATGAGTGTGCATTTTTTCTTTGGAGTTTCAAACCCAAGAACGATTTTTGTGGTTCAAACATTTATGAGTTCAAATCCCAACCACGATTTATGGGGTTCAAACTTTCACAATCTAAGTATGAAAATTTGTTAAAGTTTCAAACCACGATAATAACTTTTAGGGTTACAAGGTTTAAACCTATATAAGTTCAAACTCCAACTACGATTCATGGGGTTCAAATTTGAGCGTATGAGACGTTATCCAGTTCATAAAAATAACTGCATGAAATGCGAAAATTCTTTTGAATACTTATTTAGGTATCTGCTTTATTTGTATCTAAGCATATATATTGTTCAGATCAAATTTTAGTAACTTGAGGAAGCTTTCATTTTGAATATATCTCTACCTTAGATTTTATCGTTAGGTAGACTGAATCGTGGATCAGGGAACTAATAACAATATTACAAGAATAGCAAAGTGTAATTGAAGTGAGGATATGCAAAAACTTTATTTTTAAAAATCTTTTATGATGAGACAAAAGGATCTTCACACAATTAGAGTCAGTTGTATGAGATACACAAAAAATTTCGTGATATATGAACAAGTTAAAGCTTTAATCTACTCATGCACAAGAGGGATATGTGGTGGAATGATTTAGATTCTCTCCACCCTCAATTAGCAATCTCAATTTTAAACACGAGAATGGTGAACCTCTTGATACGAAAGGCTATACCCTTTAGTACAGGGGCGGATCTACCTTAGGCCAAGCGGTATCACGTGACATTGCTTCGTCGAAAATCTTTACTAATTATTTGTATATAATTCAAATGAAGAAACAAGAAAACAATAAAAAGAATAAAGTGACATCACTTGTCATTAAGAGCTCTGTAGTTTAACTGGTCAGAGCTAAAGAATTCTATGTGAGGCTACGAGTTCGAACCAACTTAGGCTCATTTTATGTTTTGATACTAAGCCTCATCTAAAAAAAGTAAAAATAATGCGTGCCTAAAAGGAAACACAATACAATTTTTAAATTGGAGGGACGCTGCTGCTTTCTTTGAATGTTGTATTTTTTTTGTTGGTTGTGTTTTAAAATATAATATTATATTAATTTATTTATTTTTTTACGTCTAATAGTGACACCGCTAACAAATATTTCTGTGCATGCCACTGCTTTAGTAAAGCCATGAATACAATATTTCCTTACATATATCTTTGTTTTAGTGCCCAAATACATTAACCCAACAAAAGCAGTTCCTTGTGGAAGTAAATTGATACCGTAACTTCAATACCACACAAGAGGGGGATGGGAGGAGGGGGTGGGATGATTTGTGTGGTGTCCAATTTTTCGCTTAAACTATATTTTAACTTCAATACCACACAAGAGGGGGGAGGTGATTTGTGTGGTGTCCAATTTTTCGCTTAAACTGATTATGGAAGGACCTGGTTCTTCTAAGTGTTCCTTAACTTACTATTGATGAAATAATAAATGCGAAAAGTAAAGAACACAAGTATTTTATATGGAAAACACCTGGCTCAAAAAGTAAAAAAATCACGACCTACTTCTCAGTAGGATTTTTCCAAACTCTCCACTAAATCACTGATCCAAAAACTGCATTTATAAAATACTTTTGTAAACCTAGGATTAACTCTAACACCATTGTGGCAACCAGCCTCTAACTGCTGCGACAACTTCAAGTTAACTCTAACTTGAATACTTTGAGTACCTATTACAATTACCTCTAGATAAAGCTGAAAGGTACAATATGAAAACACCCACTGCAATTGAACTAGAATAAAAGACAGACACTTGGAACTGGTTCTTCTATCTGGTTCATGTAGCTTCAGGTTTGCACACTTGAATCACACACAAATTGCTTGCAAAATGCCTTGCTATTTTGCTCTCAATTTACGTTTAACTTCTGCTTTTGTGCTTCCCTGTAAAATGAGAACATCTTGCAATATATAGAGTTAGTAGATGAAGAAATAACTAGAGTTCTAATGCTACTCTTCCTTGGTGGAAGAATTCTAGTTGATCTCAACTTCTAACTCCTCTCTTATCTTGGATAGTGTTCTCTTTGAGTAAAGAGTCCTTCTCCTTATCAATTATGCAACCTTTTCGATCAGGAGATATCAATTATACCAAGTTAAGCTTATCTCTTTCACGTGCATCCCACATACTCGAATTTGCCCGTGTTTATGCACACAAGGGATGGACCTGGTTCATGTATGAGCTTCCTTTGTCAATCTTCAAAACTAACCTTCACTTGGGCCAACAAATTCCCTTTTTTTGATGATGACAAACCATGTGCTTTTCATAAGCTTAGGCACTGTTTTAGCTTAGCTCAACATCAACACAATTTTAAAAACATTTTTCCTTTTAATCACTTATCATCAAGGATCAGGTACATTAGGTTATAAACATTATTGTTCAAAGTGTAAAGCACAATTTTTTTTTTCCTTTTGGCATCATCGAAAAGTTGCATAAATAAGTAAGATAACCAGATTTTAAAACTTACTCATGGCCACTGGGGCTACTTCAAATGCAATCATGGGTTAATCATCATAGATCAAGCTAAGAATTTTAACCATCAAAAAAATATAAACAAACAGTTAGAGCAAAAGACAGTGAATTTCTTTGATGATTGATAAGATCCTACCACAAAGCATAAAAAGAAACAAAAAACACTGGAAATATGAGCAAAAGAAATAAAAAATCCCGAACTGGGTCACTGGTTGATCTACACTAGGCTAGGAGGCTTAAGGATGGGAAGAACTAGGTACTTGGTTATTGGCTTGAAGGAGTTTCAGCATATGCTGAAGAATGCCATCACTCTTCTCCTTTTCTCTTGCCAGCTCAGTTCTGAGAGCATCTCTCTCAGTCTCCACCTCTGCCAACCTCTTCTTCAGCCTCTCAATCTCAGCATCTTTAGCCCCACTTTCTTGCACCAAGGCTCGCACCTTGCTATTCATTGGTACCTTCTTGGATGAACTAGGTTCTCTAGGAGTGGCATGGACTTCATAGTCACAAGCAATCAGAGTTTTGTCCCAAAATGATCCTTACTTGTACCAACCTCTCACTTCTTCATAGGTACCATGAAATGTGCAAGCACAACTGTGAGAATGAAGCCATAGGAAATGACATGAGTCTTGGTACCATTTAGAACCCTATCAAGAAGCTAGATTATAAATCCAGGCCAATTAATCTACCTCCCACTGTCTAAACACTCCATAAGAAACAAGTCCATGAAGTTTGTAATGTGCCTCATTTCCTGCCTTGGCAGAACACGTTTGTTGGCAAATTCGAATAACACCTTGTGGGGTGGTGTAACGACCTGACCGGTCGTTTTGAGCATTTAAGCTCCTTTCAACTATTTGAAGTCTTGAATAACTTCCTACGAGGTATTATGACTTGTGTGAATTATCGGTTTTAGTTTTAAGATATTTCGGAGTTAGCTTGGAAACTTAAGTTGAAATAATTGACTGGATGTGGACTTATATGTAAACGACCTTGGATTTAAATTATGATAATTCCAATAGCTCCGTATGGTGATTTTGGACTTAGGAGCGTGTTTGGAAAATTCTTTGGAGGTTCGTAGTGGAATTAGACTTCAAATACCGAAAATTGAATATTTGAAAAGTTTGACTGGGGGGTTGACTTTTTTATATCGGGCTCGAAATCGGATTCTGGAAATTTGAATAGCTTCGTTATGTCATTTATGACTTGTGTGCAAAATTTGAGGTCAATCAGATGTGATTTGATAGGTTCTGGAGTCGTTTGTAGAAATTGGAAGTTTCAAAGTTCATTAGGCTTGAATTGAGGTGCGATTCGTGGTTTTAGCATTGTTTGATATGATTCGAGGCTTCGACTAAGTTTGTATGATATTTTGAGGACTTGTTGGTATATTTGGTTGAGGTCCCGAGGGGCTCGGGTGAGTTTCGGGAGGTTAACGGGTCGATTTTGGACTTAGCATGTTGGCTGAAGACTACTGGTGTATTTTTCTGGTTTTCTTCTTCGCGTTCACGAGTGGGCCCTTGTATTTGTGAAGGGGAATTTGAGGCAGGCAAGATATTTCCTCCGCGTTCGCGAAGAGGGGCTGGAGTCATACGAGGTTGTTCACCGTATTCGCGAAGGGAAAAATAATGGGCATGGGTATTTTGCCTTCGCGTTCGTGAAGAAGGGATCCGTAAAGCATCGCGTTCGTGAGCAGTGTCTCGCGTTCGCGAAGAGCAAATGTTGGACAGTATATTTTGTGCTTCGCGAACGCGAGGGATTTGTCGCGTTCGCGAAGAAGAGAGGCCTCGACAGAGAGTTTAAGTTCTGAAAATGAGATTTCAGTTTTTGACGGATTGGAGCTCGGGAAGAGGCGAATTTCGGGAGTCTTTCAAGGAAAACAAAGGGGTAAGTGTTCTTAACTCAATATTGGTTAATTACCCGAATCCATGGTTGTTTTTATCATTTAATTGGTGAATTAAGTTGGAAAAGTTTGAAAACCCTCTTGGTTTAAATTGAAGATTTGAGGGTCGAGTTGGGGTCAGATTTTGGTAAATTTAGTATGGTTAGACTCGTGGTTGAATGGGCTTCCAGATTTTATAACTTTTGTCGGGTTCCGAGACGTGGGCCCCACAGACAATGTTTGAGCTAAATTTTGGATATTTATGGGAAATTAATATTTTCTTATGAAATTAATTCCAATAAATTTTATTGACTGAATCGAATTAATTGTGGCTAAATTCGAGGTGTTTGGAGGCCAATTCACAAGGCAAAGGCATAGCGGAGTAAAAGATTACACGGTTTGAGGTAAGTAATACTTCTAAACTTGGTTATGAGGGTATGACTCCCCAAATATGGTATGATATAAATTGTTTTGAGGTGACATACACGATAGGTGACGAGCATGTGGATGTGCACCATATAAATTGTGTCTTGAATAAATCCTGTGCAGTTGTAAGATTAATGAATCATGTTATTATCTGAACATTCTCCACGTGTTAGAGAAATTGAGCTTAGGCTCCTATTAAAGATCATGTTTAGGCTACGTGTCAATATTTTGGGACCCATGGGGTTACGTTATTGTTGAATTAATTGTTCAAAAATATATATTTCACACTCGGTAATAATTGTCCATTGTGAGGATATTTATGGGATTGAGTTGCGCAACGCAGCAGGCCATTTGGCTTTATATATGTTATTATTAAATGGATCTGAGTTGCCCGCTTGCAGCAGGCTAGAATGACTTTATACATTATTATTATTCTGGATCGGGGCCGCTCGCCTGCAGCAGGCCTTATTGGCTTTACTATTTTTTGGATCGGGGATGCCCGCCTGCAGCAGGCCTTGTTGGCTTTACTATTTTATGGATCGGGCTGCCCGCTTGCAGCAGGGCTTATAGGCTTTGTTATTATACGGATCGAGACTGCCCGCCTGCAGTAGGCCATATTGGCTTTGTATTACGCTTGGGATGAAGGAGCCCCTCCGGAGTCTGTACACACCCCTAGTAAGCGTAGATGATCATCGATATTCGGGATGGACTTCCCAGGGCATGGACTTGCCTTACTTACTGCTTATATATATATTTGGGATGGATTTTCCCAGGGCATGGACTTGCCTTACTTAATTGTATTGTAATGAGTTATCTGGACATGGATCTTGTCAATATCATTTATATATAGGGATAAATTATCCCAGAGCTGGATTGGCCTTATACGGTACTGAGTGACTGACTGTCAGTCGATGTATAATTATATACAGATTGGAACACCCTTGGGCTGGATTGGCCATAATTGGTACCGAGTGATCGGATAATTTGTGACCAGTATTTACATGAGGTCTTTCTACTGAGATGTTATATTCCTCATATCATGCAGTATTAATCTATTTCACTTGTACTGGGTTTAACTGTTAAACTTGAAAGCATGCCTACATTTCTGTACCATTACTTTTACTAGACTGTACTTGCAGAGCTCATCATTCATTTCAGCCCAGAGGTTAGTCTTGTTACTTATTGAGTTAGTTATACTCATACTACACTCTGCACCTCGTGTGCAGATCCAGGTGCTTTCGGACACGGAGATTGTTAGATTTCAGAGTACTACCAGTTGGAGACTATCAAGGTAGCTATTTGGCGTCCGCTGACCCTGTCTCTCTTTCCTTCAGTTATTGTACTGTTCTATACTTTCAGGCAATGGTTTTTATCAATCAAATATTGTATTCACATTAGATACTCATGTACTCAATGACACCAGGTTTTGGGAGTGTTATATTTGAAATTGTGAGATTTCTTCCGCTGAATTTAATTATTTTATTTTCAAATTTAAAAGAAATGGTGGTTTATTGAGATTTTTGGCTTGTCTAGTATTGAGATAGACGCCATCATGATAGGTGAGATTTTAGGTCGTGACAAGTTGGTATAAGAGCTTTAGGTGACATAGGTCTCATGAGTCATAAGAAGGTTTAGTAGAGTCTTGCGGATCGGTACGGAGACGTCTGTACTTATCTTCGAGAGGCTGCCGAACCCTTAAGAAAAATTTTACTTTCTTGTATTCTATCATGCAAAACTGATTCAGCTTGAAACATAACTCTTTGAATTTCTTCCACGCATTTGTATGCGCACATGAGCGCTCAGTATCAGTTTTGCATCACTGGCTTGTGATTCCATGAACAATGTTTAAAATGTGTATTCTGTATTTTGGTAATAGGCCAGTCTGGAGCACTTGAGGCCAGGTTTAGACCACATCTTAGGCTTGATAGCTTCGTTGTAACATGTACATTTGGGATCATATGTCCGGTAATATCCTTACGATTGGAATTTATGGCTCGATGAGCGATAGAATGGCTTTGTGATAAGTATGATGTAACTGCGGGATGTGTTAAGACGATTTGAATATGACGAGAAGTGTTTTATTGAAATGTAAAGGAAGGCCATTGGGTGTGTTATTTTCATTTTGATGTGACGTACAATCTCGAGTGTGAATACTTTGAAAGATCTTTCACGTTGTTAAATTTTGGAGAAAATTAAATTCTCGTGTCTGGTTAATGAGTTTGGACTCAGAAAGATTAAGTGATTTCATAGTAATTGTGGTTGCGAAAGGGTAAAACAAGATTCCAATTTGAGACTAAGTATGTGGATTATCTCCTGCGGAGTAATCTATGTAGGTGTGTTCCTTATGATGTGAATAAAGAGTTTCTTTTCTGCCAGCGGGGCGTATATGTTGAGACTTAAATTTAAATCTGGTTGAGAAAGTTGACTTGAGTGTTAAGAGAATGAATGCGAGATTAGCGGATGATTGGGGTATTTTATGGTTGGTGTGTCTTGAGCTTGAGAAGAATTTTCATTGAACTGACTGCGGTATTAAGGCAGTAATAAATCATGTGTATTGTGAGTTATCAAATATTTTAATTTATAGCTTTGAGCCAAGTGGGGGAGCGTACTATTGAAAATTCAATTCATGGTTGTGTGTTAAATTTTTGTTTGGTCTGAAGTATACTTGGGAATCAGAGATGACTTGCAGAGGTGGAGTTCGGGAATGACTCGAGTGAGAAAATTTCTGGATACGAGTTATATTTCGCTTTATGAGTATATGAAAATCGTGGGATGGGTGAGTTGTTATTTGTGAATGATGTAGTGCACACGGAGTATGAATTTGATAGGTAGTATTAAAGTAGAGTTACTTCTTTGAGTGTTGTTGTGCTGATGGGGCACGTGTCTTTTGGCCCATTTAGGCGGTGTAATATGGATTTGAACAAAAGGGGTGACTCTAGAGAAAGTTCTAATGGATTCGAGATTAATATATAATAATTGAGAATTTTTGGCGGATTTGTTTATGGCAAAATTATGAGATTTAAGTTGGATGGTGTCGAGACTTGTGGCATTTTTGTATATCATTATGGATTTTATATTTCGGTATCAGGAAGGTGAATGAAACCGCCTTAGACTCAAATAAGGTATTTTCAGAGTGGGTGTTTCGGCTGTGGTATTTATAGGGATAATTATGATGTGGTGAGACTCTATAGATGTTTTGGTGGCAATATTCTTGGGTTTTAGTGACCTACGTGGTTTGGTAGAGTTAGAGGAATTTAGTTCTAATAGCTTGGTTATGTGCAGTTGAATTTCAAAGTGTTCTTGATAGTTTCTACTATGGTTTGAACCGGATATTTTCTACTGATGTGGGAACCGTGTTGTGTATTGTGATTTCCTCCTGGAAGGAAGTAAGAGGAAGGTTTCTAATGAATAAGGTATGTAATTTACTGGTGACTCAGAGTTGATAATGAGATTCTTGTGTTTGTCGCATGATGGCACAATAGATATAGTGTTTTGTGCGGGAATATGATTTACATATACAAGGTGACAGTTTAAGTCTTGAAGAGAAGGTAACGAATATTGGACAACATGGTCAGTTTCATATATTTCGATGAATGTTATAACTGTTCGGTAATTCCTGAGAAAGGTGCGCATTTCAAAAGGCGCATTGTGTTCTGACTTTCAGATGTCATAAATATTTCGATATTCACCTAGTTAATAGACTACTGATATATGAGTTATTGATATGTGGCACAGAGGAATTATGGAAATATTCCTAGTGGGATAATCGTGCATGAAGGATGTGATAGCCATACGAGTGCTGGAGTTGTGGTCAGTTACGATGGTTCATGTGTACTTATTTGATTGCTCATGTATGATATGCTTGGATTAGAGGTCTGTGACCATGCCAGACGGATTATGTTATTGGCACGTGAGTTGTCCATGCGGATCCTTGTACTGATATGAGTTGTCTGTGCGTGTCTAGATATTTATATTATTGGCACGTGAATTGTCCGTGCGGGTCCAAGTATTGATACTGTAGCACGTGAGTTGTCCATGCGAGTGATGTTAATGTGAGCTTTGGAAGAGCTGGTTACTGTTATTAAATTTGTGTGTCTTGGTTCTATTATATATAATGAGCTTATAGCATTACAGTTGTAGTGGTGCTTGTTGAACTTGCAATATGGTTCTCTTCCTTGAGACATCTCCCATATTTGGGTACACGGATTGCGCAGTGGTGGCTGGAGTTATATTGATGTGGCGTGTCTGTGGGATAGTTGTATTTAATAAAAATAAGGTCATTGGACCTAGAACAGATACTATCAGGTTTGATTCCGGTATATTGGGAGGATAGTAGTGAAATTCGGCCTAGAAAGTGATTATGGTTCTAGTTGGGGCGAGAGAGCTTCATGACTTGTTGCTATGATAAGAGGTCATGATATTTTTGCACGTTTCTTTTATTATCAGCAGTGCACGAAGGTTTTGGAACGAGGTTTGGCTTGATATGAGGTTTAATATTTGTACTTGGTTAGTTTGAGTAGTTACTGTGATCGGGAATGGTGTTGCGAGCATGTGAGTTGCGTAGTATGTTACATGATTATATCTGGGGTTATGGTTATGGCTTGATACAGCTTGTTTAGACTTATACGGTGTGTGAGATTTAGATCTTGGAAAGAGTTCTTGGTGTTGGAAATTGGGCTCCAAGTTTTGGGCTAAGGTTAAATTAATTATTTTCAGTTGTGTTATGTTGTCAGACCTATATAGAATAGGGTAACGTGAGATCACCCCCGTGTATGTGCGTGGTAAGGTGGAATAGAGATTTGAAGGTTAAGCACAACTCTTGGCACGTTCGAGGATGAACGTGTGTTTAAGTGGGGGAGATTGTAACGACCTGACCGGTTGTTTTGAGCATTTACGCTCCTTTAAACTATTTGCAGTCTTGAATAACTTCCTACGAGGTATTATGACTTGTGTGAATTGTCGGTTTTGATTTTAAGATATTCCGGAGTTATCTTGGAAGTTTAAGTTGAAATAATTGATCGAATGTGGACTTATATGTAAACGACCTCGGATTTGAATTATGATAATTCCAATAGCTCCGTATGGTAATTTTGGACTTATGAGCGTGTTCGGAAAAGTTTTTGGAGGTCCGTAGTGGAATTAGACTTCAAATGCCGAAAGTTGAATTTTTGGGAAGTTTGACCGGGGGGTTGACTTTTTGATATCGGACTCGAAATCGGATTCTGGAAATTTGAATAGCTTTGTTATGTAATTTATGACTTGTGTGCAAAATTTGAGATCTATCGGACGTGATTTGATAGGTTCTGGAGTCGTTTGTAGAAATTGGAAGTTTCAAAGTTCATTAGGCTTGAATTGAGGTGCGATTCATGGTTTAACATTGTTTGATGTGATTCGAGGCTTCGCCTAAGTTCGTATAATATTTTAGGACTTGTTGATATATTTGGTTGAGGTCCCGAGGGGCTCGGGTGAGTTTTGGGAGGTTAACGGATCGATTTTGGACTTAGCATGTTGGGTGAAGACTGTTGGTGTATTTTTCTAGTTTCCTTCTTCACGTTCGCGAGTGGGCCCTCGCGTTCGCGAAGGGGAATTTGAGGTAGGCAAGATTTTCCCTTCGCGTACGCGAGAGGGTCTCGCTTTCGCGGAGAGGGGATGGAGTCATACGAGGTTGTTCACCGCGTTCGCGAAGGAAAAAATAGTGGGCATGGGTATTTTGCCTTCACGTTCGCGAAGGGGAGCTCGCAGTTTTGAAGAAGGGATCTGTAAAGCATCGCGTTCACGAGCAGTGTCTCGCGTTCGTGAAGAGCAAATGTTGGGCAGTACATTTTGTGCTTCGCGAACGCGAGGGACTTGTCGCGTTCGCGAAGAAGAGAGGTCTGGACAGAGAGTTTAAGTTCTGAAAATGGGATTTCAGTTTTTGACGGATTGGAGCTCGGGAAGAGCCAAATTTCGGAATTTTTTCAAGGAAAACAATGGGGTAAGTGTTCTTAACTCAATATTGGTTAAATTATCCGAATTCATGGTTATTTTTATCATTTAATTGGTGAATTAAGTTGAAAAAGTTTGAAAACCCTATTGGTTTAAATTGAAGATTTGAGGGTCGAGTTTGGGGTCAGATTTTGGTAAATTTAGTATGGTTAGACTTGTGGTTGAACGGGCTTTCAGATTTTATAACTTTTATCGGGTTCCGAACGTGGGTCCCACGATAATTTTTGAGCTAAATTTTGGATTTTTATGGGAAATTAATATTTTCTTATGGAATTAATTCCAATAAATTTTATTGACTGAATCGAATTAATTATGGCTAAATTCGAGGGGTTTGGAGGCCAATTCACAAGGCAAAGGCATAGCGGAGTAAAAGATTACACGGTTTGAGGTAAGTAACACTTCTAAACTTGGTTATGAGGGTATGAATCCCCAAATTTGGTATGATATAAATTGTTTTGAGGTGACATACACGATAGGTGATGAGCATGTGGATGTGCACCATATAAATTGTGTCTTGAATAAATCCTGTACAGTTGTAAGATTAATGAATCATGTTATTATCTGAACATTCTCCACGTGTTAGAGAAATTGAGCTGAGGCTCCTATTAAAGATCATGTTTAGGCTACGTGTCAATATTTTGGGATCCATGGGGTCACGTTGTTGTTGAATTAATTGTTCAAAAATATATATTTCACACTCGGTAATAATTGTCCATTGTGAGGATATTTATGGGATTGAGTTACGCAACGCAGCAGGCCATTAGACTTTATATATGTTATTATTAAATGGATCTGAGCTGCTCGCCTGCAGCAGGCCAGAATGGCTTTATACATTATTATTGTTCTGGATCGGGGCTGCTCGCCTGCATCATGCCTTATTGGCTTTACTACTTTCTGGATCGGGGCTGCCCGCCTGCAGCAGGCCTTATTGGCTTTACTATTTTATGGATCGGGGCTTCCCACCTGCTGCAGGCCTTATAGGCTTTGTTATTATACGGATCGGAACTGCCCGCCTGCAGTAGGCCATATTGGCTCTATATTACGCTTGGGCTGAAGGAGCCCCTCCGGAGTCTGTACATATCCCTAGTGAGCGTAGATAATCATCGATATTCGGGATGGACTTCCCAGGGCATGGACTTGCCTTACTTACTGCTTATATATATATTTGGGATGGATTTTCCCAGGGCATGGAGTTGCCTTACTTAATTGTATTGTAATGAGTTATCTGGACATGGATCTTGTTAGTATCATTTATATATTGGGATAAAATATCCCAGGGCTGGATTGGCCTTATATGATACTGAGTGACTGACTGTCAATCGATGTGTAATTATATATAGGTTGGAACACCCCTGGGCTGGATTGGCGATAAACGGTACCGAGTGACTGGATAATTTGTGACCAGTATTTACATGAGGTCTTTCTATTGAGATGTCATATTCCTGATATCATGCAATAGTGATCTATTTCACTTATACGGGGTTTAACTGTTAAACTTGAAAGCATGCCTACATTTCTGTACCATTACTTTTACAGGACTGTACATGCGGAGCTCATCATTACTTTCAGCCCGATGTTAGTTTTGTTACTTATTGAGTTAGTTATACTCATACTACACTCTGCATCTCGTGTGCAGATCCAGGTATTTTCGAACACGGAAATTGTTAGATTTCAGAGTACTATCAGTTGGAGATTATCAAGGTAGCTTCTTGGCGTCCGCTGAGCTTGTATCTCTTTCCTTCAGTTATTGTATTGTTCTACACTTTCAGGCAGTGGTTTTTATCAGTCAAACACTGTATTCACATTAGATGTTCATGTACTCAGTGACACCGGGTTTTGGGAGTGTTATATTTGAAATTGTGAGATTTCTTCCGCTGAATTTAATTATTTTGTTTTCAAATTTAAAAGAAATGGCGGTTTATTGAGATTTTTGGCTTGCCTAGTATTGAGATAGGCGCCATCACGACAGGTGAAATTTTCGGTCATGACAGGTGGTTTCATCTCACTATTGTACATAGCTTTGGGCTCAACTTCCTCCCCATTGTCACTGAATTTTCTAGTAATGGTAAGGGCAGTAGGAAGATTTTCTAGGCTTGGCCACTGAAGCTTTGTATAGTCATTGTACCCCTTAGCAGGTACACCCAGAATTTCTCCCAACTCCTTCACATCGAAGGAGACTTGCACTCCTTTCACTATACTGGTAACCCTTCCATCTTTCACCTCACCATTTGCCATAAACTCAACAATTTCATTCCTGGCCAACTTGCCATCCATCTGAAGGACCATGTCCTTCCAGCCTTTCAACTCCAACTTCTCCAAAAGAAACACCATTCCTTGCTCCTCCAAGTCCCTGAGGAGTCTGCCCTTCAAAATTGTCCTCTTTCCAAACTTGACCATCTTGTCTTTCTCAGTGTCAGAATCATCTTCTTCCTCTCCACTCCATTCCTTTTCTTCAACATTTTTCGCTTGTTTTGACTTCAGAGGAAACCTTGTTCTTTTTGCCAAGGTGGATGGTTTAACAGATTTTGACTCTGAAACAGACTTCTTAGTTGAAGTTTTGGCTTTCTTGGATTTGGGAGTCAGAACCTCCACGTCTTCAGTCTCATCTTCATCTCGAAGGACCATGTCCATCTCATCAATGTCAACAGCCTCAACAGGCTCATCCACCTTCTTCTTTCCCTTAGCAACTGCTTTTCTTCTACTTTCTTCTACTTTCTTCTAAGGCTTTCTGCAGTTCTGACTCATTCTGCTTTAACTGACTTCTTGTGGCTCTTCCTCTTGTGGGAGGAATTTCAACAGTAACAGAAAGGGGCAACCTTTCTTTTTTTTGTTAACCCTAGCAGTGCCATGGGTTTTAGCCTTTGAACTTCCTTTCTTCTTTGGATTATAATTCTCAGTCACTCTTTTCAGTAGGTCTGCGAGGGTTTCCTATTCAGATGAAATAGGTTCATCTCTATTTTTCCCAAGTTGAACCAGCCCTTCAGCAGCTTTGCCAAACCCACTTCCCCCTGTTTTCTTTACACCCTCCTCTACTTCAGTAGATGTTTCTCCCCAAACAACCATTGCACATGTGTCTTTGGTTAAACTAACAGGAGTGGGTGAAGAATCAACCACTCTTTTACCCTTTCCCCTCACAGCACTCCTAACTCCCTTGCTCTCCTTTTTTTTCCATGTTATTTTTACTACCTACTTCTCCAGTCTCTGTAGTTTCAACACCTTCTATAGACCCTACCAGCACAAACCTATTTTCCAAATTTGTATAAACTTCAGAAATTGTCTCAGAAGTAGCTTTAGGGCCAGAAGATACCTGTTCAGTTTCAGAAGAAACCGTTTCTTCCCCCTCGGTAGCAGATTTAAATGAGTCTTTAGATTTTTGAGGTTCTTGGACCTGGCTATCCTTCAATTGTTTATCTAATTTATTGGATAATTCACCCCTTGCTACAGTCTTGCGAGCAAGCATCTTAATTCTTCCTTTCTTAGATAGAGGTGTGGTTGAATGTGTGATAGATGATGTGGGTGTGATTTCCTTGGGTGGGGATGAAGAATTTTCAGGAGTGTTAGCCATTTTTGTGCTTGGGTATGGGAGAGAAGAGAATTGGATTGTGTTTGGAAGATGAGAGAATATGGAGAGTATTTGACGGCTTAAAAAAGATGGAGTGAAGAAAACAATAATGCCGATCAATTTAAGAGGAGTAATTAATGAGGTAACGACAGCGTTTTAGACTTTTATAAGTCTAATCAAACTGAATTTCAGTTTTGAAAAGACTTTGGAGTGTATCCCTAGAATCTAGGTACTTCAATTCGGTTAGGAGTCTTTTAAACGGAACTGGTTCACTTGTAATAGATAAGTCCAAAAGAGTTTGGAATTAAGTAGGACTCTCCTCATGATCCAAATATTATTATTTCAAATTATGCAGAGTGTAGAAAATATATCGAGTAATCTTGATGAACCAGGTTCTTCACTGAGAATTGTCTTGTGCAAGTGTAAATTTTCCAAAATAGAAAAAAATATCATTAGAGATTAATGAATCATTTTAGCACATGGCACAAAAGTATACTATTGAAAGTATGAGACTGATCAAAATCTAATCTAATTATATACAAAATTTACAGATTTTCTAATTATTATTTTTAACTGGTCCTTTTAGGTGATCTTAATCATCCCTAATTCTAACATATTCCTTTCAAAGTGATCTCTACTTAGAGCTTTTGTGATGATGTCAGCTATTTACTTGTCAGTAGCACAAAATTCCACAGTTATCAAACAATTTTCATAGTTATCCCTCAAAAAGTGATGCCTAACATCTATGTGCTTAGTTCTCTTGTGATGAACCGGGTTCTTGGTCATACTAATAGCACTAATGTTATCAAAAACAAATATGGATACAACCAACATCAATTCCAAAGTCCATTAATTGTTGTTTGATCCACAACAATTGAGCATAACATGAAACAACAACAACATACTCAGCTTCAGCAGTAGATAAGACTACTGAATTTTGCTTTTTCGTAGCCCAAGGCACAAGACATGCGCCAGCAAAGTGTGCCATACCCGAGATGCTCTTTCTATCCATAAGAAAACCTGCATAATCAACATCAGCATATCCCACTATATTAAAATTACTACTTTTTGGATACCATAGACAAAGATCAATGGTGCCTTTTAGATATCTCAAAATTCTCTTGACAACAGTCAAGTGAGACTCCTTTGGAATTGCCTGAAATCTTGCACAAAGGGCTACATTGAAAACAATGCTAGGTCTACTAGCAGTGAGATACAACAATGAGCCAATCATTCCCCTATACAACTTTTGATTAACAGATGAACCAGGTTCATCTATATCCAACTTTGTAGTTGTTGCAATAAGAGTGTCAATTTCTTTGGAATCTTCCATTTTAAACCTTTTAAGCAACTCTTTTACATACTTTTGCTGATGGATCATAGTTCTATTTGAATTTTGATTAATTTGTAAGCCTAAAAAGAAATTAAGCTCACCCATCATGCTCATTTCAAATTCACTCCCCATTAGTTTAGCAAATTCCTTACTTAACTTATCAGTAGTTGCTCCAAAGATTATATCAACAACATATATCTGAACTACCAAGAGATCTTTACCTTTTTCTTTCAAGAACAAAGTATTGTCAATTTTACCTCTCTTGTAGTCATGCTCAAGCAAAAATTTTGATAATCTTTCATACCATGCTCTTGGAGCCTGCTTGAGCCCATAAAGTGTTTTGTCAAGTTTGTACACATGATCAGGACTCTCCTTGCTTTCAAACCCCGGAGGTTGCTTGACATACACTTCTTCCTTTAGATAGCCATTGAGGAAGGCACTCTTGACATCCATCTAGTAAAGGGTGAATTTCATGTAAGCAGCAAAGGCTATGAGGAGTCTTATTGCTTCCAACCTTTCAACTGGAGCAAAGGCTTCATCATAGTCTATGCCCTCCTCTTGGCTATATCCTTGAACCACCAATCTTGCCTTGTTCCTTGTAACTATTCCATCTTCATCAAGTTTGTTTTTGAAGACCCATTTTGTGCCAATTACTGATCTGTCCTTGGGTCTTGATACCAGATGCCAAACTTGACTCATTGCAAATTGGTTGAGTTCATCTTGCATTGCATTTACCCAGTCTGCATCCTGTAAAGCCTCAACAACATTTTTAGGTTCAATAAAAGATATGAAAGCATCAAAATCACAAATATTCTTTAATGAAGATCTGATTTTGATTCCATAAGTTGGATCAGTAATTATGTTCTCAATGGGACGAGAACTTTGATACTTGTAAGATTTCACAACCAACTGGTTTCCCCATGATGTTCCTTCAGTGTTTTGTTGCCGTGGGCAGGTTCATAGACATGTTCCCTTGAGGTTTGAGAATCATTTCCTCTTTGTTCTATTCCCCCCTGTCATGTTTCCCTGGGTCGAAGAACCTGTTTCATCACCTGTTCCTTCCTCTAGTGTGGCTTCAGTCTGCGCTGTCGTTTCATTTGAGTTTCTCACCAGCCCAATTGCTTCATCATCATGTTCGTGTCTCTCAGAAAGAATGTTAGTTTCATCAAAAACAACATGAATACTTTATTCAACACACAAAGTTCTTTTGTTATAGACCTTATAAGCTTTGCTATGTGAAGAATATCACAAGAATACTCCCTCATCACTTCTGAGATCAAAATTGCCTAGGGAGTCTTTACCATTATTGTGCACAAAGCACTTGCATCCAAATGCCCTAATATGGGATATATTTGGTTTTCCCCCTTTAAGTAACTCATAGGGAGTCTTCTCTACAAGAGGTCTAGTCATGCACCTATTTATGATGTAGCATGGAGTATTTACAGCTTCTGCCCAGAAGTTATGGGGTAGTTTACTAGAAAGAAGCATAGTCCTAGCCATATCTTCAAGTGTCCTATTCTTTCTTTCAACTACTCCATTTTGCTGTAGAGTCCTAGGAGTAGAGAAATTATGATCTATGCCATACTCATCACAAAATTCAGCAAATTTAGCATTCTCAAATTCAGTACCATGATCAGACCTAATTGATGCAAGTTGATTACCTAGTTGTTTATGATTTTTTCTAACAAAAGAAGTGAACATGTCAAATGCTTCATCTTTAGATGTTAAAAACAATGTCCAAGTAAACCTAGAGTAATCATCAACAAGCATCATCACATATCTTTTACCACCTCTGCTTAATGTTCTCATTGGACCATAGAGATCCATATGGACCAGTTCCATCATCCTGGTGGTGCTTACCACTTTCTTGCATTTAAAAGAGGATCTTACCTGCTTCCCCTTTGCACAAGCTTTACACACTTTGTCTTCCTTGAACTTGATGTTAGGCAACCCTATCACCAGGTCCTTGGAGACTAATTTGTTGAGTTGACTCAGACTTGCATGTCCAAGTCTCTTGTGCCAAATGAGGGGATCATTGTCCAACATACTTAAGCAAGTGAGTTCATTTTCTGAAAGTGTGGACAGATCTACAATATATATATATATATATATATATATTGTTCACTCTTTTTCCATGCAAAACAATCTTGTCAGTGGTAAGATTAATCACAAAACATTTTGTAGAGGTGAATGCTACCAAGTTACCTCTATCACACAGTTGTGATACACTGATTAGACTATATTTTAGGCCATCTATCAAGTAGACATTCTCAATAGAGTGAGAATCAGTCTTACCTACCTTTCCAACCCCAATTATCTCACCTTTCTTCCCATTTCCAAAGGAGACATTACCTCCTTTTAGGTCCTCAAGTGAAAGGAACCGGTTCTTACTTCCTCTCATGTGCTTTGAGCAGCCACTATCCATGTACCATATTTGGCTGCTCCTCTTCACTTGGACCTGCAAAAGGAAATCAGTGGTTAGACTTGGGAACCCAAACTAGTTTGGGTCCCTTTCTATAGGCAAAAGGATGATTCAGATTCTTTCTTAGCCCAACTTGGTAGCCTATTCTTCCCTTGAACAAATTCTTTATTCTTTTGGCTTGCCTTTTCTTTTGCATTGCATTCACTTTTATAGTGACGTGTTTTACCACAATGAGTGCAAATCTTGTTCTCAGGAAGTGTAAGGTACTTACTTTTGGGGTCCCATTTAGGTGGCATATTCCCAAAGCCAAGTCCTCTTATATTTCTACTATGATATTCTTGTAGCCATGAAAGTGCATCGGAGGACCTGTTCCATTTACAAGTTCTATCAAGTTCATGCTTGACTTTGCCTAGATCCTCTTTCAAAATTCTAACCTTCTCATTCTTCTTATATAACTCATCTTTTAGTTTACCTACATTTTCTTCTAAAGTGAGTTGTGTGCAATCAGTTGTCTTCTTACTTGTTCCTAATTTCAATTTTAGGTTTTCAGATCTAAGTTCTAGGATATTTGATTCAAATGCATGAACCCAGTTGTTTAATGCAGTATTTTCACTTATAGTCTCACTAACCCTAAGTTTCGGGTTCTTACACTTTGCTTTCAAAATCACACATTCCTTAGACAACTATTCGTTGTCATTGTTTACATCCTCAGATTCATCAACGAAATCTAGAAGTAATTCAGATAGCCTTTTTTTAGACAAAAAATTAATCTTATCTTTGAGATGAATTACACTTACTTCAAATTCCTCATCAGATTCTCCAATGGCCATAAGTGTTTGTTCATCTCCATCTTCATCATCTGAGCTTTCTCCCCAAGCAGCAACCATAGCCTTTGTCGATCCTTTGTTCTTCTTGGGTTGAACTTGTTCCTTCTTCCTGTTTCTTCGTTCAGCTCTTTCCTTCTTCCGTTCAATTTCCCATTGAGGACAGTTCTTGATGTGATGATCAATCTTACCACCACTTTTACAATCGCTCATTGGTTTGCCTTTCAGGAGCCTTTGGTTTGTTATAGCTTCCACTTCTTGAAGGACTCTTTCCTCTCTTTAGGTACTTCTTGAAGTCCTTTGTGATCATAGTCATTTCATCATCTTCTAGATCAGAACCTTCAGTGATTCTGAGTGCCAGGATCCTTTCATTCTTGGGTACATCCATCTTCATGGTTTGCCTTCTAAGTTCATAAGCAGTGAGATTTCCAATTAGTTCATCCAACTTAAGAGTGGCAATGTTCTTTGATTTCTGAATGGCAGTGATTTTGCTCTCCCAAGTAACTGGCATAACCCTTGTCAAAATCTTCTCAACTTTGTCTTCTTCAGAAATAATCCTTCTAAGAGACTTAAGTTCCTTTGTTAGTTTGGTGAACCTTATATACATATCTTGGATGGTTTCCCCTTCCTTCATGTTAAAATTCTCATATTTAGAATATAGTAGTATTCCTCTGAACCTCTTCACTTGAGGTGTTCCTTCATGGGCCACTTGTAAAGTATCCTAGATTTCCTTAGCAGTGGTACATCTTTGGATTCTACAGTACTCATCTGGACCGAGTCCACAAACAAGCCATTTCTTGGCTTTAGTATTATTCTCACATTTCCTCAAGACGTCAGCAGTGTAGTCAGCTCTTGTCTTTGCCACCTCTTCTCCTTCGGCATTTATCTTCATGGTAGCTAGTGGGCCATCTGTGACAATGTCCCATAGCTCATAGTCTTCTCCTATGATGTGATCTCTCATCCTATTTTTCTACCAAGAGTAATACTGGCCGTTGAAGAGTGGTGGCCTAGCAGTGGATGCCCTTCCCAGTTTCCACGTGGTGCACTCATCTTGATCTTCTCCTAAGGTGTTAGCCTCTTTAAGGATAACCTGCTCTGATACCAATTGATGTTTTAACTTCAATACCACACGGGGGAGGGGGTGATTTCTGNGGGGGGGGGGGGGAGGTGATTTGTATGGTATCTAATTTTTCGCTTAAACTGGTTATGGAAGAACCTGGTTCTTCTAAGTGTTCATTAACCTACTATTGCTGAAATAGTAAATGCGGAAAGTAATGTTCTACTATTTTATTTTCCTGTTCAAATAATATTGTACTTCGAGAATTATAGCGCACTCATTGTAGAGCTTATGACTAATTTCCACAAGATTTTGTGAGTTATTTGTCTGTGATACCTTTTGGGGTTCATTACGATAGTTTAACAGTTTAATTTGATGTTTAAGTTATTGTTTCAGCTATCTTTAAATATATATTAGGCTTATCTAGTCTTAGAGACTAGGTGCCATCACGATATCCTAAGATGGGAATTTGGGGTGATGACAGTTTTTGGGGTGATTTCGGGGTTGTTTCACTGCTGGTTTTGGCCAGCTTTCATGGCTACGTTGCTGCATTTTTCATCTAAGTTTTGGAGACATTTTAGCTGTGTTTTTAGCTGGATTTTGGACTGGTTTGGATCGTTTCTACTGCATTTTTGGGTTGTCCAAGGCTATTATTTTGGGTGGGGTTGTTTTTGGAGTGGCATTGTTGGCCCGCTTTTGCTCTATTTTTTAGGCTGGAGTTTAGCTGGTTTTTCAGGTGTATTTTTGGAGGTAGTTCAGCTGCCTCTCATGGATGATTTATTTTAGGGTTGTAGAGGTGATTCATGGCTTGAGAGGGATGTTTAAAGGTGTCACGACCCCAAATTCCCACCTTAGGATGTCGTGATGGCACCTAGTCTCTAAGACTAGGTAAGCCTAACAAACATTGAGAATTAGCAGAAATAACAACTTAGATATCAAATTATAGTGTTAAACTATCATAATAAAACCCAAATAGTACAATTGTCAAATATCTCCCAGAACCGGTGGAACTGAGTCATAAGCTCTGAAAGAAGTACACTTAGAATCTCTAAATACAATACTGTTTTGAACTAAAAATAAATAGTAGTACATCCAAAAAGAAGAAGGTGACTCCGAGGCCTGCGAGCATCAAGCAGGTTTACCTTGAAGTCTTTGAAGCGTCTAAATCAGCTCAGTGATGTCCGGCACGGGCAAAAGTACTTGGATCTATATAAAAATATGCAGACGCGTAGCATTAGTGTACCACAACGGTACCCAGTAAGTATCAAGCCTAACCTCGGTAGTGTAGTAACGAGGCCATATCAATACACCTACTAGGACAAAGAAAACTGAATAGAGTATAACATAATCTAATAATGGAAAGTAAAGAAATAGATGACAACAGAACAACACGAAGGTATAAGGCTAGCAACGGAAATTAGAGCAATAAAGGACAACAAAGAGTGAGCATATGACAAGAACAACAAGTGATCAAGTACCATAAAGCACAATGTAAAAACAATGCAAGGAAAGACAGTAATCATTCAAATCAATAAGTTTTTTCACATAGAATGTACAACAATAGTCACAACCGAGCTACCACACCTCATTTTCACATTTCACAAGACATATTCACAATATTCTTTATATCGCCGCGTAAGCCTTGCATTTATATTTGTAAAAATATTTTTTTCCGAAATAGCTACACACGCTTTAGCTCCCTTATCTCACCACTTGGCTTCAAGTAATTACCTTACTAGCAACACACGTATATATACCACCTTAACTCGCTGCATAGACATCAACCCCTATCCTTATATTGCTGCATACACATCAATATCACAACACAATAATCAACTTGCACCACATGTGCCCATATGCCATAACTTTGCCAAAATCAACAATACCAATGTTACTACAACACAAAGTCCATGGCTGAACCATAATGTGTACAAGAATCTCAATAACAACAAAATAATGAGAAATAACTCAACAAGGAAAGATATATCAATTGTCAACAACTTTAACCTCATTATGTTAATAGCTTTCACAACAACAACTTCAATAACCCACAATTTTGGTATTTCCCATGGAATGGCAACTTCCAAATTCAAGTGCAAAACATAAGCTTAACAATGAAAGGGATAGTATAGAATAGCAACTAAGTCTAAATGCATGAGAATAACTCAATAATGGAAAGAATGGCATGTAAACACAACTACACATAAATGCATATGAGAGTAACTTTGATAATAGAAACTAGAACATGTAATGACAACTTCAATTAAGGCATGTAAGAATAAAATTGACCATGAAAGGTGGAATTGATAATAATAACGTTAATGAAGTGCTTATGAGTAACCTAAGAGTCTAAACCGGTCAACTTGTACACATAAAACCCGTGTACACACGCGTCACCTCATGTACACATTGTCTTCAACATAATTCAAATCGCACAATCAACCCAAATCCCAAGGGATAGTTTGCCTCACATAAAGTTAGGTAAGATACTTACCTCAGACAAGCTAAATCAATCCACTAATAAGCCCTTCTCGCGCAAATCAATTTTCGGACGGCTTGAATCTAGCCAAAAATAACTTAATATCATAAATAAAAACCATATGAAGCAATTCCGGATAATAAAGATTCGATCTTTAATGAAAATCAAAAAGTGAACTCAAAAGTTAACTCCGGGCTCGCACCTCGGAACCTGGTCAAACTCACAAATTCCGAACACACATTCAATTACGAGTCCAACCATACCAAAATCATCTAATTTTGACCTCAAATCGACCTTCAAATCCTCATTTTATACTTTAGGAAAGGTTTTTCAAAAATACCCAATTTCTCTAATTCAAATCACCAATTAAATGATAAAAACAAAGATGGAATCATGGATAATGAAAACATTCGAGTTAGAAATACTTACCCCAATCAAATTGTGAAAATCCCCACCAAATTTGCCCAAAACCGAACTCTACAACTCAAAATATATTAAAATGAACTAAACCCTCGAAATAGAGTACTATATAATCTGCCCAGGTGTTGTTCATCGCAAACGCGGGACCTTCATCGCATTCGCGAAGGCAAAATATACTCTTCCCAAAAAAGGCCTTCGCGTTCGTGCACCCATATCACGAACACGATGAAGCAAACCTCCAAGCCTTCGCAAACGCGGCTAGTACCTCGCGAACGCGTAGGCTAAGCTCTTCCCAACACTTGGCTGCTTCACAAACGTGGGACTTGATCGCGAATGCGAAGAGTGGCAACTGCCCATCCCCTATAAACCTTCACGAACGAGACCTCCATGTTGCGAATGCGAAGAAGGAAACCAGACCTAATACATCAGCAGTCCAAAGACACTAACTAATTCCAAAACATAACACGAACTTGCTCGAGGCCTCAAATTCACAAAATAACATCAAAACTACGAATCACACCTCAATTAATGCCTAATGAACAAAAGAACTTGTCCAAATTCAAAACTTGCGCCGAACAAGCCTAAACAAATCCGAATAACCTCAAATTTTGTGTGATGACCCAAAATGTCATCTTTAAATTTAATAAGTAATTCTGTGTTTTAAGACATCGAAAAGCACCATTTATCATTCCTCGACTCACGTGCGCAGTTCGTACAATTTTTCGAAAAGTTTTTGTGTGAAAAATGGATTAAAATGTGAAATAGAGCTTTAAAACTCAACTAAGTTGACTTTGGTCAATATTTTGAGTAAATGGACCCGGATCAGTATTTTGACAATTTCGGTAGGTCCGTATCGTGATTTGGTACTTGACGTATGCCCGGAATCGAATTCCGAGGTCCCTAGCTCGAGCTATGGAATTTTGATGAAAAATTAAAAGCTTGAAAGCTTAATGAGTTTTAAGAAATTACTGATGTTGGATTTATTGACCTCGGGTTCGTATTTTGGTTCCGAAATTCGGTATAGGTCCAATATAATATTTATGACTTGTCTGCCAAATTTGATGAGAATCAGAGTTGATTTGACATGATTCGGACGTCCGGTTGTAAAAATATAAGTTTTAAAGCTTTCTTGAAAACTTCCTTTGATTTGGTGTCTGATTCGTAGTTCTAGGTGTTATTTTGGTAATTTGATCGCGCGAGCAAGTTCGTATAATATTTTAGGACTTGGATGCATGTTTGGTTTGGAGCCCCAAAGGCTCAGGTTGATTTCGGGTGGTTAACGAACCATTTTTGGACTTGGAAACAACTGCAGAAATCTGCTTCTGGTATCCTTCTTCGTGTTTGCGAGAGGTGGCTCGCGTTCGCAAAGAAGAAACTGGAGGCAGGTGAAATTTACTCTTCGCGTTCGCGAAGAGGGGGACGCGTTCGCGAAGGGAAGAGGGTAATGTTCATCACGTTCGTGTAGAAGGCGAGGCCTGGCCGGGCACCAAGCGTTAAAGCTTCGCGTTCGCATAGGGTGTATCGCGTTCGCGAAGGCCAAATTTGACAAGGCTTCGCGTTCGCGACATTGCCTTCGCGTTCGCGAAGAGCAAAGTTTTGGCAGCACAAAAATGTTCTTCGCGAACGCGAGGCACTGACCGTGTTCGTGGAGGATAAAAATCCCAGAACCAGAACTTAAGTTCTGAAAATGCGGTTTCGACCCATTTTCAATTCTTTCCCATTTTTGAGCTCGGATAAGGCGATATTTGGGCGATTTTTACGGAAAAACATTGGGGTAAGTGTTCCTTATCCTATATTGATTATATTTCATGATTTCATAGTTATTTATATCATGAATCCGTGAATTTATGGAAGAAAAATCAGATTTTTTAAAATCTTCCAAAAACGAAAAATTAAGATTTGAATGTCCATTTGATATCGGAATTGGACAAATTTTGTATGCTTGACACTCGTATCGGAACGGGTGTTCGGATTTCGTAAGTTTTTTTTTCGGGATTTGAGACGTGGGTCCCACTGCCAAATATTTTAATAAAATTTGGATTTTTATCCGGAAAATTTTAAAATTCATATGGAATTAATTCTTATGATTCGTATTGAATATATCAAATTGTTTGTGAATAGATTTGAAGCTTTCAGAGGAAAATATAAAAGGAAAAGCTGTGGTTGAATAATTGATTGGAATTTGCAAAGCGAGGTAAATATCGGGGTTAACCTTGACTTGAGGGAATAGAACCCTTATATTATTTGTTATATGAATTGTATATGAATGACGTATAGGCGAGGTGACGAGTGTCTATACATTGTCAAATTAATTATTTGCCTGCTTACTTGAAAAATCATAAATTATTTTTAATCATAAATTAATTATTATAATAATTATTTCTCTCTTATTCTTTGTCCAATATTAACTCTTGAATTCCTGCATTAATTGTTACATGCTATTTGAATTATGTGATTTAATTGTTATTTGACATTTAGCATATTAAATATTAAACTGCCTATTTTCTCCCTGATTTCTATAATAATTTACTATTTGTCATTGTTTGTTTCATAATTAAATCATAATTGTTGTATACTTATTGTCTTATAATTTTATATTAATTGTTGCATTTATTGGGAAAATTGCTTCTATAAGAATTGATTGAAATAAATATATTGGAGGATCGGGTTGCACGGCGCAACAGACTTATTAAAAAGTCAATATTGGAGGATCGGGTTGCACACCGCAACAGACTTATTAAGAAGTCAATATTGGAGGATCGGATTGCATGCCGCAACAGACTTATTAAGAAGTCAATATTGAAGGATCGGGTTGCACGTCGCAACAGGCTTATTAAGAAGTCAATATTAGAGGATCGGGCTGCACGCCGCAACAGACTTATTAAGAAGTCAATACTGGAGGATCGGGTTGCACGCCGCAACAGACTTATTAAAAGTCCATATTGGAGGATCGAGTTGCACGCCGCAACAGACTTGATTAAAATGAATATATTGTGAGAGCAGGTTGCACGCTGCAACAGAATTGAATGTGAATATATTGTGAGAGCGGGTTGCACGCTGCAA
>AWOL01S0018850.1:0-21364 GCA_000715115.1 Nicotiana otophora | reverse complement strand
AAGAGGGCTTCGCAGGTGCGGGAAAATGGCTCGCAGAAGCGGAAGGGGACATGCTGCTGAGAACCGCAGGAGCGGAAAGATTTGCGCACATGCGAAGGCGCAGGTGCGAAGAGAGTAACGCAGGAACGGACTCGCAGATGAGCCGCATGGAGCGCAGGTGCGAAAATGTTGGGCCGAGCTGGAGCCGCACCTACGATGGGATTTTCGCAGGTGCGAGACCGTAGATGCGGCCAAGGCACCGCATGTGCGGAAGTCGAGGCTGGGCAATGCCTTCTTTAAAATGAGGGTTTGGCTCTATCTCATTTCATTTCGCCCATGAGAGCCGATTGTGGAGCACATTAGAGTGCCATCTTCGTCAGTCATAATGGGGTAAGTGCTTTCTTCACAATTTTGAGTTAAATACATGAGTTTATATGGATTTGAATATGGGAATTAGTAGAAATTGGGGCTTTGGTGGAAAAATCTAGAATCTTGTATATTTGGATTTTGACCACGAATTTTGGACATAGAATTGAGAATAAATTATATATTTGAGTCCGTGATGTCATGGGCAAAGTTTATCTTCTAAAAGTTTTGAAATCCGGGCACATGGGCCCGAGGGTGATTTTATCGACTTTTCAAGCGGAGTTGGGAATTGTTGTAAATAGGATTATAATGAGTATTTGAGTATATATTAATGAGTGTGCATAATTATTGACTAGTTTTGAAGCGTTGGGTATCGATTTGAGTTGTCGGAAGGTCTTGGAATCCGGTTATGAAACTTCGGAGCGAGATAAGTCTCATTTCTAACCTTATAAGAGGGAATTTACCCTATAGGTGAAATAATTCAATATGTGCTTCTATTTGTGGGGGCTACGTACGTACGAGGTGATGAGAGTCCATGCGTAGCTACTATTATGCTTATGTCCAGGTAGTCTAGGGCCCAAATCACGTTATACTTGCGATGCTTGCGTCCTACTTGTTAATTTAACCGTTTAAAATAGATTGGAACTTGATAAAGGAATTTCAAAAGGGTTAGACTTCACCTACTTGGGTTTTGGACGGGTCACTTGACCGTTAATGAGAATTGATATTTCTTTTAACATCAAACCTAAATAAATCCTTGATTTGGTTGTCTGAATGTGTTTATCTTTTGTGGAACGGGCCGAACGCCTCGGCAGAATAAGTAGATGCATCTATGGTTCGCGCCATTCGACCCTTTAGCAGTGCACAGTTAACATATTTGTTGGATCGGGCCGTACGACCTCGGCATGATTTGTGCATGACTTAATTGATTGTTTGGAATTATTGATAATTGATATGGCCTCATTGGCCGGAGATATAAATTGTTAAAAGATGAAAATAAATTTGGAAATCCCCTATTAATAAGAGAATTATTTACCTGCCTCATGTTATTGTGTTTACCGTTGCCTCTTAAAATCCATAATTTATCATATCATCGGTATATTAATTATAGCCCATAGTAAGTGTCCGAGTCGACCCCTCGTCACTACTTCTTCGAGGTTAGGCGGAATACTTACTGGGTACGCATTGATTTACGTACTCATGCTGCACTCGCTGAATATTTTTGTGCAGGTACATATATATTTAACGGCCTTGTGAGCGCAAAGGCGCACTTATGGTGGGGACTTAGGTGATCTGCATTTTATACGACGCTCCGCAGCCAACAGAGTCTCCTGCAGAGTACTTACATTTTTCCTGTCCAATTTGTATTCCGGGCAGATGTTGTATTTTATTTTACATTCCATGCACTTGTGACACCGGGTTTTGGGATGATTATGAGTTGCACTGTATTGGAATATTTTTTAAAGATATTATTACGTATTTTGTAAACTCCATCTTCTGCTATTTAATTGAGGGGATTAACTATGATTTCAAAAATATTAAAATGAGAATTTACTACTTATTGGTGTTGGCTTGCGTGATAGTAGTGTCCGGCGCCATCACGATCTTTCGAGGATTTTGGGTCCTGACAACATGGTATCAGAGCACTAGGTTCACTTAGGTCTTACGAATCATTAGCGAGTCTAGTAGAGTCTTGTGGATCGGTACAGAGACGTCTGTACTTATCTTCGAGAGGCTACAAGGCTGTTAGGAACACTTCCCTTCTTGATTCTTATCGTGCGATTTGATTCCTTTGAGGCTTATGCCTTTGTTTCCTTCTTATTCAATCTTATGCGACGTGAAGCACTTGCTATAGATCGAGAATTGACGAATTTTAATGGTACTATAGGTGGTGCGGGATGTTTCTCCCTGCGTAGTTGATTGGACTATTGTCGTCGCCTTGTGGAAGGATATTCTGTTATTTCAGCTTAGTAGATATACTTCTGAGAGCTTTGAGGCTATGCACAGGTTGCTATGATGCTCATGGGTTGTTATCGCACAGTATTGATGTGATGGTAGGATGCTTGCCTATGTCTCGGGGCAGTGAATGACTTGAAAGGAGGTTTACTCAGTGCATGGTTCAGAGATTCTGTATTTTACTTCTGACGAAGGAAAGGCAATCGAACTAAGAATGTTCAGACTTGGGTTCATGGAGTAGCGGGACTCGATATTTTCGAGCATGGTGGAATCTTCTTCTCTGATATGGCGTCATCGTCCTTGATTGGTTATGATGTGTTAAGTTTGCCGGTGTTATGGTTTCCTTCACTTTTCCTTGGGGCAGATTATTACAAATGGTGCCGGGAAAGCGGTTGGCTGAGGTCGCGGTGTGCAGTGGTTCAGGATCGAATCAGTATTCTGGTATTGATGGCTCGAGAAAGATGATTTCCGGAAAGGTTTAAAGTTGGTAGCGATCTAGGTGAAAATTCAATGACGTCCCGATCGGTAATTTTGTGTAATTGCGCCCCGTCACCCCTTTTTATACTTTACATATGTGTATTTATGATTTTATGACTTGCAGGGTTGGTTACTGTAATGACCCGATCGGTCATTTTGAGCTCTAGCGCGTCGTTCGGCGGTTTGAGGCCATTAGCAGCTTCACTTTAGGTATTATGACTTGTACGCGTGGTCGGGATTGAATTTCAGGAAGTTCAGAGTTGAATTGGAAAGAAAATTCTCATTTCGAAAGCTTTAAGTTGGAAGAATTGACTGAGATTAAAGTTTTGAGTAAACGACCTCGGAATTGGAATTTGAAAGTTCCAGCAGGTTCGTATGATGACTTCGGACTTAGGCGTATATTCGTATCGGTTTTAGATGCCCCGGGAGCATTTCAGCACCTATTGTGGAAGTTAGCATTTTGGAAGAATTCCATAAATTTGGGTTGAAGTGCATTGCAATATTATCAATGTTTGTTTGGAATTCCGAGTCCGAGAATAGCTCCGTATGGTGATCCGGTATTGGGAGCGCATCCGGAAGTGGATTTGGAGGTTCGTAGGTCATTTTGGAGTCATTTGGCGAAAGTTAGAAATTTGAAGGGTTTTGAGAAGTTTTACCTGAAGTGGACTTTTGATATCAGGGTCGAAATTCGATTCTGAAAGTTGGAGTAGGTCCATAATATCAACGATGACGTGTGTGCAAAATTTGAAGCCAATAAGATGTGATTTGATAAGTTTCAGCATCGAATGTAGAAGTTTGAAATTCTAAAGTTCATTAAACTTGGAATGGGGTGCAATTCATGAATTCGACGTTGTTTGATGTGATATGAAGGCTCGACTAAGTTCATAATGTGTTTTGGGACATGTGGGTATAATTGTTAAGGTCCCGAGACCCCGGGTAGATTTCGGGTAGTTAACGGATCGGATTTGGAATTTGAAGAATGGTTGAAGCAGCTGAGCATCTGGTGTAACCACACCTGCGTGAAGAGGACCGCAGGTGCGAGCCCACAGATGCGGGAAAGTAGGACGCAGAAGCGGAAGGGGACAGGCTGCTGAGAACCACAGGAGCAGAAAGATTTGCGCACATGCGAAGGCGCATGTGCGAAGAGAGCAACACAGGAGCGGACGCACAGATGAGCCGCATGGAGCGCAGGTGCAAAAATGTTGGGTCGAGCTGGAGCCGCACCTGCGATGGGATTTCTGCATGTGCGGGATCGCAGATGCGGCCAAGGCACCGCAGGTGCGGAAGTCGGGGTTGGGCAGTGTCTTCTATAAAATGAGGGTTTGGCTCTATCTCATTTTATTTCGCCCATGAGAGTCGATTTTGGAGCACATTGGAGTGCCATCTTCATCAATCATAATGGGGTAAGTGCTTTCTTCACAATTTTGAGTTAAATACATGAGTTTATATGGATTTGAATATGGGAATTAATAGAAATTGGGAATTTGGTGGAAAAACCTAGAATCTTGTATATTTGGATTTTGACCACGAAATTTGGATATAGTATTGAAAATAAATTATATATTTGAGTCCGTGATGTCATGGGCAAAGTTTAGCTTCGAAAATTTTCGGAATCCGGGCACGTGGGCCCGAGGGGTATTTTATCGACTTTTCAAGCGGAGTTGGGAATTGTTGTAAATGGGATTATAATGAGTATTTGAGTATGTATTAATAGGTGTGCATAATTATTGACTAGTTTTGGAGCATTGGGCATCGGTTTGAGTCGTCGGAAGGTCTTGGGATCCGGTTATGGAACTTCGGAGTAAGGTAAGTCTTATTTCTAACCTTCTAAGAGGAAATTTACCCCATAGATGAAATAATTCAATATGTGCTTCTATTTGTGGAGGCTACATACGTACGAGGTGACGAGAGTCCGTGCGTAGCTACTATTATGCTTATGTCCAGGTAGTCTAGGACCCAAATCATGTTATACTTGCGATGCTTGCATCCTACTTGTTAATTTAACCGTTTAAAATAGATTGGAACTTGATAAAGGAATTTCAAAAGGGTTAGACTTCACCTACTTGGGTTTTGGACGGGTCAGTTGATCGTTAATGAGAATTGATATTTTTTTAAATATCAAACCTAAATAAATCCTTGATTTGGTTGTCTGAATGTGTTTAACGGGCCGAACGCCTCGGTAGATTAAATAGATGCATCTATGGTTCACGCCTTTCGACCCTCTAACAGTGCACAATTTAAATATTATTTGGATCGGGCCATACGACCTCGACATGATTTGCGCATGACTTAATTGATTGTTTGGAATTATTGATAATTGATATGGCCTCATTGGTTGGAGATATAAATTGTTAAAAGATGAAAATAAATTTAGAAATCTCCTCTTAACAAGAGAATTATTTACCTGCCTCATGTTATTGTATTTACCGTTGCCTCATAAAATCCATAATTTATCATATCATCGGTATATTAATTATAGCCCATAGTAAGTGTCCGAGTCGACCCCTCGTCACTACTTCTTCGAGGTTAGGCGGGATACTTACTGGGTACGTGTTGATTTACGTATTCATGCTACATTTGCTGCACATTTTTGTGCAGGTACACATATGTTTAACGGCCTTGTGGACGCAGAGGCATAATTATGGTGGGGACTTAGGTGAGCTGCATTCTATACGACGCTCCGCAACCAACAGAGTCTCCTTCAGAGTACTTACATTTTTCCTGTCCAATTTGTATTCCGGATAGCTGTTGTATTTTATTTTACATACCTAGTTAATACTAATGCACTTGTGACACTAGGTTTTGGGATGATTATGGGTTACACTGTATTGGAAAATTTTATTAAAGATATTATTACGTATTTATAAACTCCATATTCTGCTATTTAATTGAGGGGATTAACTATGATTTTAAAAATATTAAAATGAGAATTTACTAATTATTGTTGTTGGCTTGCCTGACAGTAGTGTCCGGCGCCATCACAACCTTTCGAGGATTTTTAGGTCGTGACAACATGGTATCAGAGCACTAAGTTCACTTAGGTCTCACGAGTCATGAGCGAGTCTAGTAGAGTATTGCAGATCGGTACAGAGACGTCTGTACTTATCTTCGAGAGGCTACAGGGCTGTTAGGAGCACTTCCATTCTTCATTCTCATCATGCGATTTGATTCCTTTGAGGCTTATGCCTTCGTTTCCTTCCCATTCAATCTTATATGACGTGAAACGCTTGCTATCGATCGAGAATTGAGGAATTGTAATGGTACTACAGATGTGGTGAGGGATGTTTCTCCTTGCGTAGTTGATTGGACTATTGTCGTCGCCTTGTGGAAGGATATTCTGTCATTTCAGCTCAGTAGCTATACTTCTGAGAGCTTTGAGGCTATGCACAGGTTTCTATGATGCTCATGAGTTATTATCGCATAGTATTGATGTGATGGTAGGATGCTTGCCTATGTCTCGGGGCAGTGAATGACTTGAAAGAAGGTTACTCAGTGCATGGTTCAGAGATTCGATATTTTACTTCCGACGAAGGAAAGGCAATCGAACTAAGAATGTTCAGACTTGGGTTGATGGAGTAAAGGGACTCGATATTTTCGAGCGTGGTGGAATCTTTGCCTGTGATATGGCGTTATCGCCCTTGATTGGTTATGATGTGTTAATTTCATCGGTGTTATGGTTTCTTTCAATTCTCCTTGGGGCAGAGTATTATAAATGGTGCCGGGAAAGCAATTGTCTGAGGTCGCAGTGTGCGGTGGTTCAGGATCGAAACGGCATTTCCTGGTATTGATGGCTCGCGAAAGATGATTTCCGGAAAGGTTTAAAGTTGGTAGCGATCTATCGGTTCAAGTGCTACAGAGGTAGATTTTTATTTAAGGCAATAACTGGGTAGTGAAGGATGAGGACGGATATGTGGGAGGTGCCTTGCGGTGGATAAACTCATAGAAGGCCAAGTGTAAGAAACAAGAGTCGGGTAGTTACTTAAAAGAGTGAGTTTGACCAAAGTGGGAGAGTAGCATATGGGTTCTGTGATAGGATAGCTACATGCCTTGAGGAAAGTTTGGAGTGATTTGGGAATCATGGTGGACGGTGATTGGTTCTACGGACGTAATTTGAAATATTGGCTATTATACGGCGGGAGATTGGATACAACAGAAATGAGTTTCTTGATATGAAGAAGGATACAACATGACTTTGGATTGGAATGTATTGTCGCACCTTTAGTTGACGTCCATGAGGAGTGAACGGACTGGTGAATAAGCTCGGACTCAGGATAATCTACTGATTTTGTAGTAATTATACCCAGTGCAGCGACGTTGGAATATGTCGGCATGTAACTTCCATATGTGGTTTATCTCCTATTAGTAGGTTAGAGGTCGTTTGGTGTTGACGAAGCTTCTGCGAAGAATTCTACTGGCTACCCTGTAAGAGATTGAATATGTAAATGTGGCTAGTGGTTCAGAGTGTTCATTAAAGGTTAATGGAAGTATTTCGAGGAATTTGGCGGGTTGATTGTGCTAGATCATGTCGATGAAGGAAGAATCTTGGTGGGTTCCAGGTTTATGCAATTGTAGCTTCAAGCTAAGTGGGAGAGTCCCACTGCCCACAGTTGGATTGCATGGTCGTCTATTTGTAAGATTTCTGGTTATCGGCATATTGATGGGTTATTACGACTAAGGAAAGAGAACATCAGTGGTAATTTGTGCAAGCGATTTGAGGAATGTGTGCTATAGTTGGCCTTGTCGATTCATGCTCAGGCTTTGGGGAGACTCGGGATTTATGCTTCATGTAGAGTCTAGTTAAAAGGAAGATGATTCGACCAAGTGCTTCTTTGAGAGGGTGCTCATGTGCTAGCAGAGCCTTGGAGTTGATTATATTCGGGACCAAATCAGAGTGATTGACTCTCAATAATGGTCCTAGTAGATTCAAAAGTTAAGGTATGGTGCCTAAGGATTTCGAGTCCATAGTATGGTTGAATATCAAGCTTTTGCAGCTGATTATGATAAAGGAGCTTGGAGTGTTCTGTGTTATCTTTGGTCTACGGGGTATCAAGAGAGGAAGGGGACCATGTAACTTTGGATTTATAGAAGAATCATTAGAATGGGTGTATCAGTTGAAGATGCGATTATGCGCACAAGGAGGGCATGAAATGGTTCGTGGGTTTTGAGACAATGTGGTCTTGTGAAATAGGATCACTCAGGATGAGTGCGGATTGAGTTCGCCATGTTTTGAATGGAGCTATTATTATTCCTAAGGCAAGTCCAGGGTAAATTAGAAAGAGTCGGGTCGGTTAGCAATGGTTGAATCGGCATAATGATGGCAATGATCAGCTCCTTCAGTGTGTTGGGTTATTCATATGATTTGTGACGGTACGTGCGAGGTTTGACGGTCGCCGTAACTGATCTTATTTGGAGGCTTTCGAGTATTATGGCTTGTTATGTACAAATGGATCCCGGAAGGGCTATGGTGGTTTAGACCACTACTTGAGGTTGGTATTTTCTGCAGATATGAAGATTCAGTCCTGTGTTGAGATGGTTCTCTTGAAATATGTTAAGTAAAAGGTTTCTATGTGGTGAAGTGGTTACCCTATTAGATGTTCGGAAGTTAAGATAAAATTCTTGTACTTTTGTGCATTGGCATGACTAAGTGCAGTGGTCGGCATGGGATTCAGAAGTTGAGGATCAAGGTTGCAGTTTGGTGTCGACAAAAATGTCAAGAGCTCGGATGAGCGGGAAAGGATTTAGATGGTTAGACTAAGTTGGTATTGTCTTTGGCATCACCTGGGATTGGTGTCTTGTATAAAAGGCTTTGCATACTGATTGCGGATTCTCGATTTGATTCACAGTGTTAGTGTGGCCAGTGGTATGGGCATGCAGACTTATTACCAGTACAGAAAGTCGTGGGAGTGTGTCCCACATGAAGATTGTATAAGTGTGACATGTAGTAACTTGATTGATTAAAGATTTAAACCAAGTATGAAGAGGGTTGTAATATCGCTAATTTAAAAATTTATGCCTGGAGGGCGCTTGGTTCATTTGGTTGTGGATTGTGGAAGTTTGTTCTTGTTATGATGGTTGTTCTCGTGTGTTATGGGAAAAAGGGTTATTATGGATCCTTGAAAGGTTATTAACCTAGTACTGTGCAGAATCGGCTTGAGGTCTGTGGATGGATTTAAATGTGTATATGGGCTCTATGTCAGGCCGGATGTGTTCATTTCAGCATAACGCTCCTTATGGAGGAGTATTCGGATGTTGGATGTTATTTGGTCGTCGGCTATTTCATGTAATACTATATTGTTCCGTGTGAGTTGTGAGACGGCTTGATAAATTTCCTATGTGTTGAGGTTCTGCGTAGCGATGGTGTTATATGAGCGGGATGGCTCTCGAGATGCAGATAATATGTCACACCTTAGTTGTGCTTGAGTTTTGTAGCGCATGGCACTGTTTGTCCTCCCAGGGATGGTATTATGCACTTAGCGTGCTTGTGGCCGATATTCAGGTATTTTGTAGTAGTGAGCATTCTAGCTCGGTAAGTATTTCCTTATAGATTTTATGTGTGGATCGGATGGCACGTCACCACGGGTATGTTGTTTCGATCGGGTTGCACGCTGCAACAATGTGATGTTGAGTACAGTCCCTTATATTCTATTTTGAGTGTTTTGTATCCCATTTTCTGAGGAAGGTTCATGACACCTTTTCGGTTGTCTAATTAGTTACGTGGGTTGGGTAATCCTTTCTAGAGTTCATTTTCCTTAGATATCACGTTCGGGTAGTTTGTCGGCACATTGTGGCATCAAATGAGATTTTTGGCAGAGTCTGAGGTGGCTTATTGCCTGGACAACTTATACTGGGAGAGACAGGATTATTGGACCCAGGGTCAGTGTGATCAGATCGGTATGAAGCATATTAAAGAGCAAATACCATTATTCGGTTCATAATGGGGTGATGATTCTAGTCAAGAGGAGAGATTCAATGATTTGTTGACTAGGCAGTTGGTTATGAATTTCTATACGTCTCTTCCGTCGTGGTGGTATTTCCAGAGTTAAAACAAGAATTATATATGTCATGAGGTGTATTGTGAGCATCAGATTCGTAAGATTTAGGCTATTGTTATCAGAGGATGTTATGGGTCATGTAAGTTATGCAGTGCGTAGTGTGGATCCAGCAAAGGTATGCAATCATGTATTGGTGCATCGTATAGAGATTGATACGGCGTCCATAAGATGGAAGCATGCCTGGCAGAGAAATCCGGATGTTGGAATTGGGCTTCAAGGCCTGTTTGGCTAAGTAAAAGGGAAATTCTTCATATTAGCTCAAGCTAATTNGCTCGAGCTAATGTGCTCAACTGAGTTGTGAAAGCACGGGTAGGTGCACGAGGTGTTAAACAGTGATTTCGGACAACTCCAGCATAGTTCTTAGCACGTTCGAGGACGAACGAATGTTTAAGTGGGAGAGAATGTAATGACCCGACCGGTCGTTTTGAGCTCTAGCACGTCGTTTGGCAGTTTGAGGCCATGAGCAGCTTCACTTCAGGTATTATGACTTGTACGCGTGGTCGGGATTGAATTTCGGGAAGTTCAGTGTTGAATTGGAAACAACATTCTCATTTCGAAAGTTTTAAGTTGGAAGAATTGACTAAGATTGGAATTTTGAGTAAACGGCCTTGGAATCGGGATTTGAAGGTTCCAGCAGGTTCGTATGATAACTTCAGACTTGGGCGTATGTTCGGATCGGGTTTTGGATGCCCCGGGAGAGTTTCGACACCTATTGTGGAAGTTAGCATTTTGGAAGAATTTCATAAATTTGTGTTGAAGTGCATTTCAATGTTATCGATGTCCGTTTGGAATTTCGAGTCCGCGAATAGCTCCGTATGGTGATTTCGGTATTGGGAGCGCGTTCAGAAGTGGATTTGGAGGTCCGTAGGTCATTTTGGAGTCGTTTGGCGAAATTAAAAAATTTGAAGTTTTTTTAGAAGTTTGACCGGAAGTGGACTTTTGACATCGGGGTCTAAATTTGATTCCGGAAGTTGAAGTAGGTCCGTAATATCAAAGATGACTTGTGTACAAAATTTGAAGCCAATCAGACGTGATTTGATAGGTTTCGGCATCGAATGTAGAAGTTTGAAATTCTAAAGTTCATTAAGATTGGAATTAGGTGCGATTCATGAATTCGACATTGTGTGATGTGATTTGAAGGCTTGACTAAGTTCGTAATGTGTTTTGGGACGTGTGGGTATAAGTGGTTAAGGTTTCAAGGGCCCCGGGTGGATTCTGGGTGGTTAACGGATCGAATTTGGAATTGAAGAAGTGCTGAAGCAGCTGAGCATCTGGTGTAACCGCACATGCTTGAAGAGGGCTGTATGTGCGAGCCCACAGGTGCGGGAAAATGGCTAGCAGAAGCGGAAGGGGATAGGCTCCTGAGAACCGCAGAAGCGGAAAGATTTGCGCACATGTGAAGGCGGATGTGCGAAGAGAGCAACACAGGAGCGGACGCGCAGATGCGCCGCATGGAGCGCAGGTGCAAAAAGGTTGGGCCGAGCTGGAGCCGCACCTGCGATGGGATTTTTGCAGGTGCAGGACCGCAGATGCGGCCAAGGCACCGTAGGTGCGGAAGTCGGGGCTGGGCAGTGTCTTCTTTAAAATGAGGGTTTGGCTCTATCTCATTTCATTTCGCCCATGAGATCCGATTTTGGAGCACACTGGAGTGCCATCTTTATCAATCATAATGGGGTAAGTGCGTTCTTTACAATTTTGAGTTAAATACTTGAGTTTATATGGATTTAAACATGGGAATTAGTAGAAATTGGGGCTTTGGTGGAAAAACCTAGAATCTTATATATTTGGATTTTGACCATGAATTTTGGACATACAATTGTGAATAAATTATATATTTGAGTCCGTGATGTCATGGGCAAAGTTTATCTTCGAAAACTTTTGGAATCCAGACACGTGGGCCCGAGGGTGATTTTATCGACTTTTTAAGCGGAGTTGGGAATTGTTGTAAATAGGATTATAATGAGTATTTGAGTATATATTAATGGGTGTGCATAATTATTAACTAGTTTTGGAGCGTTGGGCATCGGTTTGAGTCTTCGAAAGGTCTTGGGAGCCGGTAATGGAACTTCGGAGCGAGGTAAGTCTCCTTTCTAATCTTGTAAGTAGGAATTTATCCCATAGGTGAAATTATTCAATATTTTCTTCTATTTGTGCGGGCTACGTACGTACGAGGTGACGAGAGTCCGTGCGTAGCTACTATTATGCTTATGTCCGGGTAGTCTAGGACCCAAATCACTTTATACTTGCGATGCTTGCATCCTATTTTTTAATTTAACCGTTTAAAACAGATTGGAACTTGATAAAGAAATTTCAAAAGGGTTAGACTTCACCTACTTGGGTTTTGGACGGGTCACTTGACCGTTAATGAGAATTGATATTTCTTTAAACATCAAACCTAAATAAATCCTTGATTTGGTTGTTTGAATGTGTTTATCTTTTGTAGAATGGGCCGAACGCCTCGGCAAATTAAATAGATGAATTTGTGGTTCGCACCATTCGACCCTCTGGCAGTGGACAATTTAAATATTTGTTGGATCAGGCCATACGACCTCGGCATGATTTGCGCATGACTTAATTGATTGTTTGAAATTATTGGTAATTGATATGGCCTCATTGGCCGGAGATATAAATTGTTAAAAGATGAAAATAAATTTGGAAATCCCCTATTAACAAGAGAATTATTTACCTGCCTCATGTTATTGTGTTTACCGTTGCCTCAAAAAATCCATAATTTATCATATCATCGGTATATTAATTATAGCCCATAGTAAGTGTCCGGGTCGACCCCTCGTCACTACTTCTTCGAGGTTAGGTGGGATACTTACTGGGTACGCGTTGAATTACGTATTCATGCTACACTTGCTGCACATTTTTGTGCAGGTACACATATGTTTAGCGGCCTTGTAGGCGCAATTATGGCGGGGCCTTAGGTGAGCTGCATTCTATACGACATTCCGTAGCCAACAAAATCTCCTTCAGAGTACTTATAGTTTTCCTGTCCAATTTGTATTCCGGACAGCTGTTGTATTTTATTTTATATTCCTAATTAATGCTCATATACGTGTGACACCGAATTTTGGGATGATTATGGGTTACACTATATTGGAATGTTTTTTAAAGATATTATTACATATTTTGTAAACTCCATCCTCTGCTATTTAATTGAGGGGAATAACTATGATTTCAAAAATATTAAAATAAGAATTTACTAATTATTGGTGTTGACTTGCCTGACAGTAGTGTCCGGCGCCATCACGACCTTTCGAGGATTTTGGGTTGTAACAGTTAGTTTCGTTTCGGAAAGCTTTCGGGTTGATTCAGACCCCTTGATTCTTGAATTAGAGGTTTAAATTAGTAAATGTTGACCAAAATTTGACTTTTGTGAAAACGACCCCGAAACTGTGTTTTGATGGCTCAGATAGCTTCGTATCGTGATTTCGGACTTGGGCGTATGCCCGAAATTGATTTTGGAAGTCCGTAGGTTGATTTATGTTGTTTTGCCAAAATTTGGCAATTTTTAGTTGAAAAGTTTGACCGTAGGTTTACTTTAAGCGATCGAGTTTGGAATTTGATTTTAGGACTTGGCATAGGTCCGTTAAGCTATTTAGAACTTGTCTGCAAAATTTGATATCATTTGGAGTTGGTTTGATAGGATTCAGACGTTTAGTTGTAATTCTAGAAGTTCTTGAAAATTTACTTTGAAACTTATGCGTTTAGCGTTCGATTCATAGTTTTAGATGTTATATTTGTGTTTTGATCACGCAAGTGAGTTTGTATGATGTTTTAGACTTGTGTGGAGATTTTGTTTGGAGACCCGAGCGCTCGGATGAGTTTCAGACATGTTCCAGAGTGTTTTGAACTGAAATTTGCAAAATCTGGTGTCTGGTGCCTCTGGTGTTGCAGTTGCAAACACTAGAGTCGCATTTGCGACCTTAGCAGCGAACCCACATGTATCACAATTGGGATGCCTAGGTCGCATTTGCGAAGAGGTCTTGGGCTGGGCTAGGTTCGCATTTGGGATGGTCTTCGTTGCTTTTGCGAGGGCAACATTGTTTGCAATTGCGAACCTTTCTTTGCATTTGTGAAGAGCTTCCCAGGCCTGTCAGTGCCGCAATTGCTAGATTTTCTTCACAATTGCGATAAATGCAGCTGAACGTAAGGACTGAAAGTCGGGATTTCATCTCTCATTCTCTCATTTTTTAACCCTAGACTCGGTAGGAGGCGATTTGGAGAGGGAAGTTTCACCTACAAACTTTGGGTAAGTGATTCTAATCTATTTCTAATCATATTCCATCAATATATCTTAGATTCTAACATCAAAATTATGTGAATCAAAGTGAAGATTTGTGAAACTTTGTTAAGTTTTTGAAAAATAAGAATGAGTTTTGAGAGTCGATTTGGACTTGAATTTTGAAACTAATCACATATATGGACTCGTGGGATCATGGGTAGTCGGACTCTACCATTGGACCCGCATTTTGATCGGACGGGCTCCGAGTTGACTTTTGTTGACGTTTTGGAAAAAAAGTATAAAGATCATGGCTTTTTCTATCGTAATTAATTTCTCTTGCATTGTTTGATGATATTATGTCAATTTTGGTTAGATTTGAGCGGTGTGGAGGAGAGTTTTAGGGGAAAAGCTATTTTCGAGAGTTGAATTGGCCTAGTTAAGGTAAGTAAACTACCACTTAGGATTGGTATTGATTGATTCATTTGTGCTATGTGAAAGCTGTGTATGCAAGGTGACGAATGGGTACACGAGTTGTACGTGGTATGTGATATTGACGCGTATGCGGCGATATAAGGATTGGGGTTAATGTGTATGCAACGGTATAAGGTGAGACTTATGTGCGTGTTGCTTGTAGGGGAACTAAGTGAAGCCATGCGGCGTCATAAGGTGGGATAAAGTTTGTGTAGCTATTTCGGGAAAATCGTTTTCAAAACATCAGGCTCACGCGGCGATATACGAAAAGATTGTGATTAAATTGAGAAAAATGAATACGAGGCAGTACCTCAGTTGTGATTCTTGATTTATACGAGGCGGTACCTCGTTTGTGATTCTTATTGTACACGAGGAGGTACCTCGTTGTAATTCTTATTGTTTATCACATGTTGCAAAGAGTTTTGGAGGCAACATTTCTTGATTTTTTGTTCTTCCTTGTTTTCGTTAGTTAAATTCCGTATATGATCATTGTGGTTCTCTTTAGTTGAATTCTTATGTTATTTTCATGCCTACAATTCCGGTATTAGTTAATGTTATTAACTTCTTTTGTATCAGTTATTTCTCCGCTTTCCATTATTTACCCTTATTGTGCTTTCATACTATTTTATTTATATCCTAGAAGGTGTCTTGACCTGGCCTCATCACTACTCTATCGAGGTTAGGCTTGTTACTTACTCGGTACCGTTGTGGTGTACTCATACTTTGATCATGTACATCTTTTTGTGCAGATCTAGGTACGTTTGCTCGTGCCGGTCGTCAGTGATCATTTTGTTAGCTACTTTATGGAGACTTTAAGATATGCCTGTGCGGCGTTCACAGGCCTCGGGGTCACTTTCCCTTACTTTTACTACTGTCATATTTGTCATTCAGACAGTGATGTAATAGACACTTTAACTTACTCTGTTGAGCTTATGACTCAGTTCCACCAGTTTTAGGAAGTGTACTATTGCTGATTCTATTTTCAGGAGTTTATATCAGTTATTCAGACTTGTTTTTAGTATTTTTGTTGATTATTCCTGTCAAGTTATATTGAATGTTAGGCTCACCTAGTCGTAGAGACTAGGTTCGATCACGACATCCTACGGAGGAAAATCGGGGTCATAACAGGTTGGTATCAAAGCTCTAGTATCATAGGTGTTACAAGTCATAAGCAGGTTTAGTAGAGTCTTATGGATTGGTATAGAGACGTCTGTACTTATCTTCGAGAGGCTACAGAACTGTTAGGAAAAGCTTCACTTCTTTGATTCCTTATTGTGTGAATTGGTTGACTTTGAAAATTGAATCTTTGACTTTCTATTCTCTCACACATGGTGAGGGCATGCACTGTTGTATCAGACGATCAGACCGCTCCCCCTGCTAGAGTCGTGAGAGGCCGGGGCCAGGGCAGAAGCTGAGGCCGAGGAGAGACACGTGGTGAAGTCAGAGCACCTGCCCAAGCTGCGACATATGAGCCACCAGTAGCTCCAGTTGGGGAACAGGCACCCGAGGTGCCTGTGGCCACCCCAACACTTCAGGAGACCCTCGCACAGTTCATGAGCATGTTCGGTACCTTAGCTCAGGCGGGGTTGATTCCACTCGCACCAGCCACATCTCAGGCTGGGGGAGAAGCTCAGACTCCCACGGCTCGTACCCCAGAGCAGCGGGTCCAGGTTGATCAGGTCCCATAGGTTATACTAGTACAACCTGTTGTTCCAGTTCAGCTCGCGGTTAGGGCGGCAACATCTGAGGAGGAGCAACTTGGACTTGAGAGGTTCAAGAAGTATCATCCTCCTACTTTCAGTGGTTTGGCTTCAGAGGATGCACATGGTTTTATAGAGGAGTGCCACCGTATTATCCGCACCATAGGTATTGTGGAGATGAGTGCGGTTGCTTTTACTACATTCCAGCTATCATGAGCAATGTATCAGTGGTGGCGGGTGTACGAGGAGGGTAGCCCAGCTGATGCAGCTTCACTTACATGGACTCGGTTTTTAGAGTTATTCTTGAGAGATTTTGTTCCACAGACCCTTCGGAATGCATGGTGCGTAGAGTTTGAGTAGCTGCGCCAGGGTAATATGACATTGTCAGAGTATGCTATACGATTCAGTAATTTGTTCAGACATACACCTACCTTGGTATCTCTAGTCAGAGAGTGGGTCCGTCGATGTATCGAGGGCTCAACTATGGTATTAGGTTCAACATGGCTCGGGATTTGGAGACAAATACCCCATATCAGCAGGTGGTAGAGATTGCACGGAGGTTGGAGGGTATGCGGGGCCGTGAGAGAGAGGACAGGGAGGCCAAGAAGCCTCGAGGTACTGGAGGATTTAGCGGTGGCTATGTTGCATTTACAGCCAGTCATGGTAGAGGCTATGTGATCCGTCCAGTTCACTCAGCACTTTCAGCTTCAAGTGGTGCTCTGGTTGTTCAGAGGTCTGAGGGTTCACATTTTGCTCAGCCACTTTCAAGTGAACCTCCTACACGGGGTACCTTCAGCGGTCAGTCCAGCCGATTAGGAAGGAGCCAGTCCTAGAAGCCACGCCTACCTAGAGCTTGCTTTGAGTATAATGATACCCGTCATATGGTTAGAGACTGCCCCAGACTCAGGAGGGGTACATCTCTACAGACTACTAAAGCTCCACGGATTCAGTCAGGTCCACAGACTTCTCAGGCCATGGTTGTTATCCCAGTTGCCGCTCTACCCGCACAACCATCTAGAGGTGGGGACAGGCAGGTAGAGGTCGCCCTAGAGGGGAAGGCCAGGCCAAAATCTATGCTTTTTCAGGTAGGACGAAGGAAGTTGCTTCAGACTCAATCATTACAGGTATTGTTCCGGTTTGCCATAGAGATGCATCAGTCTTATTTGATCCGGGATCTACTTATTCATATGTTGCATCTTACTTTGCTTTGTATTTTGATATATTATGTGATTCTTTGAGTTCTCCTGTTCATGTATCCACGTCTATGAGAGATTATATTATTGTGGACCATGTGTATCGGTCGTGTTTAGTTGTTATTTAGGGTTTTGAGACCAGAGTTGATCTATTGTTACTTAGTATGGTAGACTTTGATGTTATCTTGGGCATGGACTGATTGTCACCCTATGATGCTATTCTAGATTGTCACGCCAAGACTGTGATGGTGGCTATTCTAGGTTTACCACGGTTAGAGTATAGAGGTGCATTGGATTATCTTCCTAGCAGTGTTTTTCATTTCTAAAGGCTCATCCGATGGTTGAGAAGGGGTGTGATGCTTATCTAACCTTTGTGAGAGATGTTAGTGTTGATACTTCTATCGTTGAGTTAGTTCTGGCAGTGAGAGACTTTCTAGATATATTTGTAGTGGATCTTCCGGGCATGCCGTCAGATAGGGATATCCATTTTGGTATTGACTTGTTGCCAGGCACTCTGACCATTTCTATTCCAGCATATTGTATGGCCCTAGTGGAGCTAAAGGAGTTAAAGGAGCAGTTGCAAGGTTTTCTTGATAAGGGTGTCATTCAGCCTAGTGTGTCACCGTGGGGTGTTTCGATCTTGTTTGTGAAGATGTAGGATGGTTCTATGCGCATGTGCATTGATTATTGGCAGTTGAACAAGGTTACGGTAAAGAACAAGTATCCATTACCACACATTGATGACTTATTTGATCAGCTACAGGGTGCCAGAGTGTTCTCAAAGATTGATTTGCGGTCAGGTTATCACCAGCTGAAGATTCGGGATTCGAATATTCTAAAGACTACCTTTAGGACTTGTTATAGTCACTACGAGTTTGGGCTGACCAACAGCCTTATCTTGATTCATTCGTCATTGTGTTTTTTGACTACATCTTTGTGTACTCCCACAATCGAGAAGATCATGAGCATCAGGTGAGGATCATGCTTCAGACCTTGAGAGAGAAGAAGTGTATGAAAAATTCTCAAAGTTTGAATTCTGGCTTGATTCGGTGGCATTTTTGGGTGTGGTATCGAGTTAGGGGATCAAGGTAGATCCGAAGAAGGTTGAAGCAGTGCAGAGTTGGCCCAGACCATCTTTAGCTACTGAGATCCGGAGTTAACTTGGTTTGGCTGGGTATTATCGTAATGTGATATTGATGCGCATGTGGTGATATAAGGATCGGGAAAATCCTTTTCAAAACCTATTTCAAATGTCAGGCTCACGCGGCGGTATAAGGAAAGATTGTGATTGAAATTGAAAAAGCGAATACGAGGCGGTACCGCTGTTGTGATTCTTGATTTATACGAGGCAGTACCTCGGTTGTGATTCTTATTGTACACGAGGAGGTACCTCGTTGTAATTCTTGTTGTTTATCTCATGTTGTAAAGTGTTTTAGAGGGAACACTTCTTGTTTTTTTGTTCTTCCTTGTTTTCGTCAGTTATTGTCCGTATATGATCATTGTGGTTCTCTTTAATTGAATTCTTATGTTATTTCCGTGCCTACAATTCCGGTATTAGTTCATGCTACCTTGTACAGTTCTTGAGCATGTTCGGTACCTTAGCTTAGGGGGGTTGATTCCACTTGCACCAGCCACATCTCAGGCTGGGGGAGGAGCTCAGACTCCCACGGCCCGTACCCAGAGCAATGGGTCCAGGTTGATCAGGTCCCATAGGTTATATCGGTACAGCCTGTTGTTCCAGTTCAGCCCGCGATTAGGGCAGCAACATCTGAGGAGGAGCAACTTAGACTTGAGAGGTTCAAGAAGTATCACCCTCCTACTTTCAGTGGTTTGGCTTCAGAGGATGCACATGGTTTTCTAGAGGAGTGCCACCGATTCTCTGCATCATGGTTATTGTGGAGACGAGTGGGGTTGCTTTTACTACATTCTAGCTATCAGGAGCAACATATTAGTGATGGCGGGTGTACGAGGAGAGTAGTCCATCCGATGCAGCTTCACTTACATGGACTCAATTTTTAGAGTTGTTCTTGAGAGATTTTGTTCTACAGATCCTTCGGGATGCATGGCGCGTAGAGTTTGAGCAGCTGCGCCAGGGTACTATGACATTGTCGGAGTATGCTGTCTGATTTAGTGATTTGTCCAAACATGCACCTGCCTTGGTGTCTAAAGTCAGAGAGCGAGTTCGTCGATTTATCGAGGGGATAAACTATGATATTAGGTTCAACATGGCTCGGGATTTGGAGATAGATACCCCACATCAGCAGGTGGTAGAGATTACACGAAGGTTGGAGGGTATGCAGGGTCGTGAGAGAGAGGACAGGGAGGCCAAGAGGCCTCAAGGTACTGGAGGATATAGCGGTGGCCATGCTGCAGCTATAGCCCATCATGGTAGAGGCTATGTTAGCCGTCTAGTTCACTTAGCACTTCCAGCTTCCAGTGGTGCTCCGATTATTTAGAGGTCTCAGGGTTCACATTTTGCTCAACCACCTTCTAGTGCACCTCCTGCATGGGGTACCTTCAGCGGTCAGTCCAGCCAATTAGGCTCGAGCCAGTCTCAGCAGCCACACCCACCGAGAGCTTGCTTTGAGTATGGTGATACCCGTCACATGGTTAGAGACTTCCCCAGACTCAGAAGGGTGCACCTCCACTTACTACTAAAGCTCCACAGAATCAGTCAGGTCCACAGACTTCTCAGGCCATGGTTGATGTCCCAGTTGCCGCTCCACCGCACAACCAGCTAGGGGTGGGGGACGGGCAGGTAGAGGTCACCCTAGAGGGGGAGGCCAGGCCAGAATCTATGCTTTTTCATATAGGACGGAGGCAGTTGCTTCAGCCTTAGTCATTACAGGTATGGTTCCGGTTTGCCATAGAGATGCATCTGTCTTATTGATTCGGGATCTACTTATTCATATATGTCATCTTACTTTGCTCTGTGTTTGGATATATTACGTGATTCTTGAGTTCTCCTATTCATGTGTCCACATCTATGGGAGATTCTATTATTGTGGACCAGGTGTATCGGTCGTGTTTAGTAGTTATTTGTGGTTTTGAGACCAGAGTTGATCTATTATTACTTAGTATGATAGACTTTGATGTTATCTTGGGCATGGATTGGTTGTCGCCCTATCATGCTATTCTAGATTGTCACGCCAAGACTATGATGATGTCTATGCTAGGTTTACCACGGTTAGAGTGTAAGGGTGCATTAGATTATGTTCCTAGCACGGTTGTATTATTTCTAAAGGCTCATCCGATGGTTGAGAAAGGGTCTGATGCTTGTCTAGCCTTTGTGAGAGATGTCAGTGCTGATACTCGTATCGTTGAGTCAGTTCTGGTAGTGAGAGACTTTCCAGATGTATTTCCATTGGATCTTTTGGGCATGCCTCCCGATAGGGATATCGATTTGGTATTGACTTGTTGCCGGGCACTCAGCCCATTTCTATTCCGGCATATCGTATGCTGGAATAGATACTTTTGGAGCATGGAAACATGGAATACTGGATGAAATGCAAAAAGACTAGGCGGTAGTGCAAGTCTGTAAGCCAACTCTCCAACCCTCTCAAGAATCTCAAAAGGCCCGATATACCTAGGGCTCAACTTGCCCTTCTTCCCGAACCTCATAACATCCTTCATGGGCGAAATTCGGAGCAAGACCCTCTCCCCAACCATGAATGCAACGTCGCGAACCTTCCGATCCCATAACTCTTCTGCCTGGACAAGGCTGTACGAAGTTGATCCTAAATTAATTTAACTTTCTCCGTGGCATCCTGAACCAAGTCTGTACCCAATAGCCTAGCCTCGCCCGGCTCGAACCAACCTACCGGAGACCGACACCGTCTACCATACAAAGCCTCGTACGGCGCCATCTATATGCTTGACTGATAACTGTTGTTGTAGGCAAACTCCGCAAGTGGCAAGAACTGATCCCAAGAACCCCCA
>AWOL01S0018847.1:41169-78746 GCA_000715115.1 Nicotiana otophora | reverse complement strand
TGATTGGCGTCAATAACCGCTTGATTCGATCTGTTCCGGGATTTTCGCCGAGATCTTCGGTCAATTGCCAATATCTCGCCATTCTGTTATTATACCCTACTTGAAGCCAGTCATGCTCGGTCTCGATCTTCGGCGAGCACTTCGATCTTCATGCTTCATGCTTTGCCATTGAGCCCGAGCCTGGTCTTTTACGAGCTCGCTCTCGAGGCAGCTCCTCGTACCTTCGAAATGCGATATGCCCGATTTTGACCGTATACAGATAGTCCCCGCGTTTCTTGAAATAAAACGATAAGAAATGTTTTGAGCCTTGATTTTCTGAAACCTCGATCATGACATCGTCCTCATGGCGTAAGTGATGGATGTGATCGAAATGTCACGTCGGTTCAGTTCCCCAAATCATTAATGCATGTCAGTTAGCAGTCGGCCACTAGCGCCACCGAACCGTCGTCGTGAGCCTATAAATACCCGTTCCTTCATTGAATCAAACTTTACTTTTGCATTAATCAAACCTCTAAGTCTTCTCACTCTTTTCGTCTCCTCCTTTTCGCCGCCTGTAAAGCCATCTTCGTTAGCACTGAAACCACCAATTTTTCATCTTCCTTCGCTTTCTATACTTATACAAATGTCAAAAACCTCAAATACTGTACCACAAATGGAGAAATCTTCTTGCTCCTCTTCCTTGCCGTCCAGCGGCAAGGCGCCGGTGGAGCCGCTTCCCCACGAGTATGTTCCCGGACCGTGTACTCTAAAATCCGACTTCAAGGTCGAAATCCCTTCATCGATCTCGGGCCGATGTGAGCATGTGTCGATGTACATGTGCTCGATAACAAAGTGCCACCTCGAGGTCGTGAAGAAGGACTGCAACTGGAGTCCCGAGGTCGTGGTGTAAATTCTTGCTCCCGAAGAGAGCATCACCACTTATGTGGAGGGGTTTCTAAGTGTTTACAGTGATTATAGATCTTTGTAAAAGATATCAGGTCACCCTCAGCCAAATCCACCCATCTCTATGGCGCATAGTAATCATGTTGCGCTTCTTGTCTGGAAAGGCCGAGGGGCTAGAGTTTACTCTAAATCACCTTATGTAGTTGTACCGGCCTCGAATCTATCGAGGACTGATCAGGCTCCAACGCTGGGCAACGAAGGCCTTGATCTCGAGCATCGACGAGGACAAGGATCGGGGTTGGATGAGCCATTTTGTACGGGTGAGGAAGTGTGACATTATCTCGGAAGAGAATATGTCATTCCCTGAGGAGTGGAACTTCAATCATAAGTGATCTTTTAAAATTCATTCTTCGTACTTTCTTTGACTTCGCCTAATATCTCTTTTCGACATGCAGCTATTCCTTGGATGCCTCAAGCGGTACCTGACCTCAAAGATTGGGTTCGTAAGTTAGCCTCAACTTCCACCTATGCCGAACGCGCATGGCGTGATTTGGCAAAGGGCAGATGGGAGGCCAAGAATCATGGTAAGGATCTCCTTTTTCATGTTTTGAAACACTTTTTATACTTCATTCGTCACTAATCTTCTTTTATGCAGGCCTAACCAAGGATGCCATTTTGAGGCCTTCAAGTGGCGAGGAAGAAACTAAGTCCCAGGTTCTGAAGCCGGGGGAAGACAAAAAGAGGGAAACTGCCTCGCAGTTCGAGGTCCCCAAGCCCAAACCTCGAAGAGTGAGGAGAAAAATAATCGCTCTCACGATAGACTCGGTCCAAAAATTGAGAGACGAAGAAGAGGAAGAAGAGGAAAATGCCTCGGCACTGACGGTCCGACCTAGGACAGCCGTCGAAGTCTCCAAACCTTCCGAGCCAACGGTGGCTGTTAAAATCAAGTCTCGTGTCGAGGAGGCTTCCAAAAGGAAATCAGATGGGGATCCCGAAATACCAGGGGTCGAGATCGTTTCTCAGCCATCTATAGCTTCACCGGACGGGGCCGGTTCTAAGACCCTGAAGATTGATCAGAGCGTCCCGAGTGACTTGCTCGGGGCCATGACAGCAGGTCACTTGCATTCTCTTCCGACTTTCTCTGAGGAGGCGCTAAGGGAAGCTCGAGAATTGAAGACCCCTAATATAGGCAGAGGCTCTAGTGTAGGGGATCCCTTTCGGGAATTCTTTACTGGAGTTGATGATGCCTCTGATATCAGTGACGCTTCGATTCTTTTAGAAGAGGCTCAACGTCTCTGATCTCGGGTAAGAATCTGTTTACTGCACTTCTTTTCTTTACTCTTTTTTTCTAAATTTGACTTGTGTTTTCCTTTTTTGTGTAGGCCTTTGCCAAGCTTCGAGCTGACCTCAGCCAGTGTGAAACCGAGCTTCAAAAGGTCTCGGAGGAGAGGAACGCTCTGAAGCTTCTTTGCGGCCAAAAAGACGAGACTATAAAGGACCTTCAAGCGGATTTGGCCAAGGCTCGTGAGGAAGATGCCGAACTAGATAAGCAGGTGAGCATCCTTTTGATAGAGTATGGACTCGACCCAACTGTGGAAGCTAATACTTCTTTATCTCAGCTACAGAAAAAGGTTGAAAGGATCAAGTTGCTTCGGGGAAAAGTCGATCAGGTCAAGGCTGATTGTGATCGGTGGAAGGAGATTATGGACTACCTGGCTGCAAAAAAAGAAACTACCTTGGCCAAACTGTCATCAACCGAGGTTCAACTTCAGGGAGTCAAAGAGAGAAGTTCGGCCTAAGCCAAGAGGATCGAGGAGCTCGAAACCGGGCTTGCTGAGGCCAAGGCGGAGATCGAGAAGACAAAAGTCATGGCGGACAAGTCCATTGCCATGTATCGGGCCGATGCTGAGGCTGCTCAAATGCAGGTAAGAGAGGCTTCTGACCGAGAGCAATGGATTAACGACTCGGCAAAGTTCAATCCCAGAGGGAAACCCTCAAGGAAATCCATACTTGAGGTTTTGACCTCTCCGAGGAGATAGCCCGAGCCAAGGTGCTTGAGGTCGAAGCCAGGCAGCTTGCCTCCTTCGATGACAAAGATGATGATGAAGAAGGCAGTCGAGGCCGATCCGATGAGGGGCCTGAAGGAGAAGTTGCTCCCGAAGAAGAGGTCGTAACTGGCCGTAGTTAGGACTTAGTTTCCCTTTTTGTAAAACCTTGATCAATCTCTTGTACATAACCTTTTCTGTCAATATATATAATAGAAAAACTTCTTTTGAACGTCTTCTTAGTTTTATGTTCAAATGTGTTTTGTGCTTTTGCCTTGTGAAAATTCTGTTGTTGCAACCTCCGTAATCGAGTGAACACTAGTTCGGACTTAGAACAAAACCCTTAGGTTTTTTAGGCACGCAAGGGCGAGTCCCCGAGTTCAATAATATATTCGAGATTTCAGATGGCTTGATTGATGCCATGAATGCACCATTTTTATAACTAAGTTCGAGTATATTTCGAACTTATAATAGAATAAACCCTCAGGTTTTTATTAAATAATGGGTAATTTTCGAACTTACAGTAAAATACCCCTTAAGGTTTTATGGCGGATCCTTGAGCTAAGTTCAAGTCAACTTTATTTGAACTTGGAATAGTGGAACCCTTAGGTCTGAGTTGAGTGAGAATAAAGTCTGGAACTCTAAATACATTGTCCCTTAATCTCTTTTAGGTTGGGCCCATATGGCCTCTAAAAGACGGCTATTATTTCCCCCTTTCGGCATAAAAGACAAAGTCCGATGTTGGTTGAAACCCTTTTGCTTTTTGCACCTTAGCACGTTTGTGTTAAAGATAATTTGATACCTCTTAAGGTTTTTCGAGGGCTAATTTTATCGAAGCTCTTTTGATTGTTTGCTGAGGGTGCCTTTTTTTTTAATAGGTTTTTCATAGAATTTGAAGGCCTATCAATATTGCGGAATTCAGACGTCTCTGAGCCGCGTTATTTAGGCCGTAGCCTTTAGTTTGGCCGTAGCCTTTGGGTATGCATCTTGGGCTTATTTCCCAATAACATTTCGAACTTGTTTGAAATGTCAGTCCCCGAGAATGGTGTCCTTGGCCTATAGATTGAGAGGTGCCTCTTTGAGGTCTTATGAATTTGCGAATATACACTCGAATATGCCTATCATCGATGGTAGTCCCCGAGTGTATATTTGCACTTTGGCTCTTGAGTCGTTTCTCGCAATATCATAAGCATGAAGTTTGTAAAGTAGATAATTTTCTTCGAGACACAAAGTGTTTAAATGAAGAGAGAATGCTTCTTTGAATAGTTTACACGTGTACATGCTTTGTCATCGGGGCTCGACTAATTTATATGGACACAGTTCACTTGACCGTTTGGTCCATTACAAAACTTCCCTATCGAGGCCCTTTGGCATGAAGTACTATTCTCGAGAATACATCATCCGAGGGTGACGACCTCCAGTATTCGAGGTTGATTTCAGAGAAGCCTTGGATACTATCGAATTGTCCTCAGGTAGCGCATAATTGTTGCCTCATTAAAAACCTCACTGGAAAAGCCCAATAGAGATAAAAACCGATCTAAGGGAAAAAGAGTGCAATGCGTACTTTAAAACCTGAGGTCTCGATGTCTTTGATCGAACTCCTGCAATGAGTTAGCGCCGAATATATATATAAACGAAAGAAAGGAGAAAGCCATACCTTAACAATAATATCGTTTGAGAAGTGATATGTTCCAGTTGTTTGGTAATGGTTCGCCGTCCATCGTTCCGAGTTTATAAGACCCTTTTTCCGATTATATCGAGGACTTGATAGGGTCCTTCCCAATTCGGGCCGATCTTCCCTTCATTAGGATCTCGAGTGTTGATGGTGACCCTCCTTAGGACTAAGTTCTCGACTCTAAAGTGGCGAAAGTTGGTTCTTCTATTGTAGTACCTTTCGATTCATTGCTTTTGTGCTGCCATTCGAACAAGTGCCGCTTTTCGTTTTTCATCTAATAATTCGAGGCTAGTATTCATAGCCTCGTGGTTCGATTCCTCCGATACATGTCGAATTCTCCGACTGGAATTAAGGCTTCGGAGCCATACACTAAGGAAAACGGAGTTGCCCCTGTACTGGACTTCGATGTTGTTCGATACGCCCAAAGGACTTCGGGTGGAATTTCTCTCCATTTCCCTTTAGTTTCGTTCAATCTTTTCTTCGGGTTTTGGATGATTTCGTCGATTCTGCCTGCCCGTTCCCACTAGGGTGATACGGTGTTGACAATATCATTTTTATTTTATGGTCTTCGAAAAATTTCGTCACTTTACTACCGATAAATTGCTTACTATTGTCGCATACTATTTTTGCGGGTATCCCGAATCGACACATGATGTAATCCTAGATGAAGTCTATAACCTCTTTCTCTCTTACTTTCTCGAACGTCTGCGCTTCAGCCCATTTAGAGAAATAGTTAGTCATAAATAAAATGAACTTAGCATGGGGCCGATGGAAGGAGGCCGACGATATCCATTCCCCATTTCATGAATGGTCATGAGGATAGGACTGAATGAAGTTATTCTCCGGGCTGGTGGATCATCGGTGCAAACCTTTGACATTTGTCACATTTTCGAACAAACTCCTTAGTATCTTTTTCCATGCTATCCCAGTAGTATCCTGCTCTAATGATTTTGTGAATCAGTGATTCGGCGCCGGAGTGGTTCCCACAAGTGCCTTCATGAACCTCTCATAAAACATAATCGGTGCCTCCCGGTCCTAGGTACACTGCCAATGGTCCATCAAATGTTCTTTTGTATAATGTTCCATCTTCACCCAATGTGAATCAAGCATCTTTGGTTTGTAAGGTCCTCGACTCTTTAGGGTTCGATGGGAGCTTTCCATTCTTCAAGTATTCAATATATTTATTCTTCAAATCCCAGGTTAAGCTTAAATCGATAGAATTTGGTGGCAAGTTGTGATACCATATCATTGCTCCCTTCGAAAGGGTCTCTCCGAATTTTTTTAATAGCACGGATTCGATTTCATCATCCTTTAAATCGTTACCCTTGATGGCACATGTATATGAAGTAACATGCTTGTTGGGATCGGTAGTCCCATTGTATTTGAGTATGTATGGCATATGAAACTTCTTTGGAATTGGCTTCGGAGCCGCACTTGGAGGAAACGACTTTTGTACAAACTTCTTCGAATCCATCCCTCTCAAGATTGGCGGTGCCCCTAGTATCTGATCAACTCGAGAGTTGTATGTCTCCATTTTTTTTATAGTTGGCTTCGATTCTTTTCTCCCCTGATTCAATTCTTTTGGTGATCTCCTCAAGCATTTTCATTACCGCAGGGTTAGTCTCCGATTCTTTACCATCCGACCTTTCCGGTACTGACTCGATATGGCAAGTAATTTTCGGCTCGACCCTATTCGGAGCTCTATGTTGATTTTGTAATTGAGCAATAGCGGCTTACTGAGCCTGAAGTATCTCGAATATCAATTGGAGACTGACTCCTTCGTCTCATCTGCCCTATGTTCCTTTGCCACTAGATCGGCCTTCTCTGCGTACACTTCTATCGAGATCTGTGCCTAGGTTCGCGTTTAGAGCAACATGCGAACTGACATCGATTGGGTTGGCAACTGGTGCTGCCCTGAGATTAGCCTGTGGCACCTCGATTCCTGGAGCAATCACATTTTCGTTTTCATCGTGGAATCTGAGGCTATTGTTACCGTGTGTGGATGCGTTTTGTGAGTTTGACATGTTTTAACCTGAAAGCAAAGGCACTCAACAAGAATAAGCATAAAATAGTGTGTTTTACCAAAATCAGTACTAAACAATCACTATTATCCTTAGCCCCACGGTGGGCGCCAAACTGTTTACCCTAAAATTCGAGTAACAATTAAACTTATTTAGTGGTTTTGAGGATACGTGATTTAATCCAATACCAATTGATAAACAAGGAATTGAACAGATAATCTGAATAAGAAAATAAATCAAACCAGTGTTCTAGCAACGCTTTCGACCTCGATTCGAGATGGTCTCGAGGTCGAGTAGGAAGAACAGTAAAGAACAGAGGATCAACAATGATGAACAATAATGAAGAGTAAATAAAATAAAGAACAACGCTTTTGTATATCTTTATTACTGAATTAATCCCCTTTACAAATGAACGGGGTCCCTCTTTATATAGTAGAGGGGTCCTAAATAAGGTACAATTCTAATAGTGAAAACAAATCCCATGATTGGCGTCAATAACCGCTTGATTCGATCTGTTCCGGGATTTTCGCCGAGATCTTCGGTCAATTGCCAATATCTCGCCATTCTGTTATTATACCCTACTTGAAGCCAGTCATGCTCGGTCTCGATCTTCGGCGAGCACTTCGATCTTCATGCTTCATGCTTTGCCATTGAGCCCGAGCCTGGTCTTTTACGAGCTCGCTCTCGAGGCAGCTCCTCGTACCTTCGAAATACAACATGCCCGATTTAGACCGTACACAAAAATGTAACCAAACTCTTTAAATGAAAACACATTAAAATTTAAGATTTTTAAGTAAATGAGTGCTTCGATAGATTGATAACAGTGAGCCAATGAGCCTAGACTTTTGATATTTATTTATGCAAATGATTGGATTGTACTCTGGCCACATGCCCTTTTCATGTTTGTCCTTTTTCCTCGCCCTTCGATCGTGTAAAGCTATTAGATGAGCTATTCATCTTCTATCTACCTCATTGCTCAAGTTTGATATGTATGCTACTCAGGATAGGTAAACAAGTAAAAAAATGTCCAAAGGTAGAATCTTGAGAAGAATGGTTGGAAAGACCCTCAACTTGATTCAAGGAAACAACCTCCATTTTTCTTTCTCACTTATTTTTTAGCCAAAAATTGTTAATACATGGTTTAATGGCTTAAGGGGTGACCAATGGTTTAATTAACATTTTTAAAACTTGGGAACTAGCTATTAAAGTATGTAAAAATTCAATTCATCTTGCTTTATATCTCTCTCGAGTCGATATAGACCCACTCCACTAGGTCCTTTTTCGACGGTGACAGATTCAAAATAGGTGACGATAGACTTTCTCTCGTTATACAAACCCCCCTCATTGATGTGTATTTCTTTAAAAATCATCAATTTTGGGTGAACCCTAAATTTTCGTTTTTTTCTTTTCATAAATCAGGGATTTTGATGTTGAAGAATGTATTATTTTTAAATGAAGTGGATGGGTATTTGCTGTTTGTTTTGGTTTGTGGAAAATCAGATCTTGATGTTGTATTTATAATTATTGATTTTAAAATAATCAAAAAGTAGATTTTTGCGAAAAATTAAAATATTTTTTTTAAAAGTTTGTTTCAAAAGAAAATACTAAGTATTCAAGTTTATTACTTCAAATCCAAAGATACTCTATGCAATTTGAATCTTCATGTCAGATCAAGTTTCAAAATAATCGAGTTACAAAGAAGAATTTTGATATTGTTGAAATTGAAAAAAATTTAAAAACTAAATTTTGAAAAATAAAATATCGAACCTGAATGACACATTGATCTTGGTGAATGGTAATGAATTAACAAAAGAGAGTAAAGAATAGAGTGAAGAAAAGAATAAATGAAAACATACATAATAGTTATACTAATAAAAATAATTATATTATACAACAACAACAACACAGTAAAATTCCACTAATGAGGTTTGGGGAGGGTAGTGTATACGCAGACCTTACCCCTACCCCAAATGAGTAGAGAGGCTGTTTTCGAAAGATCCTCGGCTCAAGAAAACAAAAAGAGAAAAGGACAAAAGGAGACAATATTAGTATCACCACAACAATCATATGAAAAATAAGAACACCATGAAATGCAGAAGAAAGATACAAACCAAAAACGATAGCTAGTAAATAAGACATGAACTGAAAAACAAAGTAGTAAAACACAACATTGTCACTAGCTATCTTAGACAAAAACCCTACCTGGCTAGTCCTACAATGGTACGAAGTAAGTCAAGACTCAACTACATCCTAACCTACAACTCTAATACTTGACGTCCACCTCCTCCTATCATGAATAATTATATTATAAATAAATAATTGTTTAACATGAATAAAAATGAAAAAAATAAGAAAAACCATATCGTTTTCTTGTTAAGATCAAAAGAGAAATTGCATGTACTATAATGAAAACAATATAACACAAACACTCTGACAAGATAACATAGCAAAATAAAAATCAACACCCAAATAATTAATATTTTTTAAAATAAAAAATTAGGGCAATAGAAAGACAACTATTGTAAATACATCTAGTTACTAGCCATGGGCAATTCTAATTTTTTAAAAAAGGGAAAAGGATAAGAAACGAAAAGATAATTTTTTGAGGATAAAATTGCTTCAATTCGGATAGTAAGGGAATAAATTTGACTAAAACAAAAGAAGAAGAGATAATTGAGTTATAAATAATTTCCACGTCGGATGACATTAACGGAGATGTAGTATATTTGGATGACAAATTTAAACCTTTTCAAATAGTAGAGAGACAAATTTGACATTTTCTTTCCTTTATTTTACATATTTGCTTTTCTTTTCTAATATTTTATCACTTAATTGTGGAATCCGAAAAGTATTGGCGATGGCTTCACGAGGGCTGCTATCGAGGGCGAGTAGGATGAAGACGAGGCTACAATCCGCACTTGAAGCCACCGTAATTGAAGTGGAAGACGTCTCTTACCAGCATACGGGTCATGCCGCCGTAAAGGAAAGCGGCACAAACGAGACCCATTTCAATGTCAAGATTGTCTCCAGCAAATTTGATGGACAGAATCTCGTTAAACGACACCGTATGGTGTACGAACTCTTGTCCGATGAGCTCCAATCTGGGTTGCACGCTCTCTCTATTGTCGCCAAGACGCCCAACGAAGCTGGCATGTGAAGAATACTGCTGCTCTGGTATATTCTTTTCCCTGTTTTGGAATTGTACTGCACATATTTAATAAGTTCACACAATGTTATGATTTTAGATTTTGAAAATTATCCAAGCCAAATTGTTAAGTTGAATGCCAAAAGCCAACCAGAGGCTTATACATGCATTATTATGCTTTTTCGAGTGATAACAGTTTTACAAACAACTTTGTTTGGTTTCTTCTACTTAAACAAAATTCTCATTGTCTTTTTGCGGTTTTGCTGCTTCCCATGAGGGCAGCTCTCTTGGTCCTTTCCCATGCTGAAGTGCAAAAGCATGGGGAGCGAAAAGGATGAGATACCTTGGCAGTCCATGGGATTGGATTAGCGACGGAGACAACAGAATTCTTGACATTGATGCTATATAGTTGGTCTCAGTAAATGATGAGTGTTCCAGTGTTTAGCATTTTTAGTTGTTAGAATACTAAAGGCCCCTCTCCCTACCCAACTCTGGGTTGCTAGAGGTCTTTCCCCTGCTCTTTTGTAAGAGGACTGAACGGCACATGTGTTTTTTCTTAATCATCTTATTTTTCCAATCACTTGGTTCATAAGGGGAGTCTAGACTCCACACACTGTCACGTGGAACGATGCCACATCAAAGAATGATTGTTCTGCTCTGTTGCATGTTTTTGAAGACTCGATCCACAGAAAAAAGCAACATGTACTCCTCACCTATTCATGGATGCTGTCCTAATCCTGAAGAAAAAGGAGGAGGTCAACAGGAGCCATAATGGTGACAAAGCCCATGGCTAGATGGATTTACTATGGGTTTTTATTAAAGGTGTTGAAAAATAATTAATATAGACTTGTTAAATGCTATAAATCACTTCAGTAGATTGGTTTTGAGAAAGGTTTCAGTTCTGCTATAGCATTATGAATGATATTTACCAAAAGACCAAGGCGGTGAGCATAGTTGGAAACTTAGCAAATTACATTTGGGGACCGTGGTACGAAGGAGCACATGTACTATGTGAAGATGCCTATATATATGAGGAAAAATGCTTGTAGGGTTACGCAAGAATTGTCTTTCTTTCCTTAGTTTCTTACTTAGAGTAAATCTAGAACCTCCCTCCCTTCTTTGTTTCCCCTTTATTTCTGAGTTTTGTTGCAAGAAAGGAGATGAACACCTCTATCAGTTGTAATTACATTTCTCCATTTCAATACAATCCCCCTTCATTACGTTGCTGTTCTCGTTGCTCCTATTCCATGCCTCTCTACCCTTCTAGTCTTTTACCATGTTTGACACTGAATCACCACCATGTTAGATCTAATGATGGCGCTGCATGCGAATCGTGCTTGTATGCTCGGGAAGATCGTCAGGTTGAGGTACTCTTCACTGGAATTGGAATGCACCTGTGCTGATCTGAGCGAATTTCTCCACTCATCCTCGCTTCAGCCTTGTGATGAGCAATCAGATGTGCTTGTCACTCCCACTGAGGTTGTATCTGATTTCGAAGCTGGAAAATTGAAGGAGCTACTGCAAGATTTTGAGCAACGACTCCGAGATGTTCACCGATGAGATGTACGGTTCCATTATCAGAGCAGCACCTAGTGTTAGATGAAAGTTTCCAAAGCTAACACCTAGGTTACTACGTCAAAATGCAACTACTGATTCGTTTCTGGTTCATTTTGATTACCTTGGTCCTAGAGGTTGTTGATGAGATTGTGGCAGAGCACCACATAATGTTCGAGTCTTGGCTTCAGAAATCTGGTCCACCCACTTGGTATGAATTTTCTATCCTAAAAATGGAATACGAAGATGTTGAAGGTTTAAGAAATCGTGCAACAAGGGTTTCTGATGTTGGTCTTTGATGGGATCTCCCATTTATTAAGAATGGTGAGATAACAACAATAGAGTCTGGTGCAAACGGCGTGGTGGCTCTTGCAGAAAAGATATTTACTAAAAGTCCTCAACAACATGAGACTTGTCATTGCAATTGGGGAATCTGGTCATTACCCTACAATGACTTTGATACTTTATGAGAGTGGTTTGAACATTGAAGAGGCCCATGTTTTTTTAGCTCATGCAGGTTTCTCCTTGGACGACTTTGTGGGTTGATGGATGACCACATGAGGAGTTGGAGTTTCTTAAGAGTGTGATGCAAAAACTTTTGATGAGCCATGAAACTCCATGCAAGTTTGATGAAATGTCGAATAGGTGTTGCTGCTCCGGAGTGAAGCTTGCACTCCTCTTTACTGTGAGAACACTACTACTTGCACCTCATAGTTGCATCAACTTGCCTCGCCCCAATTATGAGGCTGCTGACCGCCTTTTCTGAGTTGTGGCACATGCTGCAGCAATCTTGAATGTTAGCATGCGTTAGCTTGAAGGCACCAGAAGGGTATTTAAGGTCAATTGGGAGCATATTAAATATATTCCTTTTTCAGATGCAATTCTTTATGTAAAGTTCAATTAGAACTGTACATCACATTGAAGACATCATGACCTTAAGCAGTCATTGTGCACCAAATTTTGAAGAGTCTTTTTGAATATATATTGTGGTCCCAACTCCCAACATGATTTCAATGTCCACTTATACATTTTGTTTTATACTGGGCAAAATGAACTTGCACACTTTACTTGTGAATGTGAAAGACATATCAGCACACTGTTTGGTGCAACGGATCAGGCCATCTATGTTATGCTACAATCTGAAAGTGCTGAGCTGATTGAATTCAATCCATTCGTGCGACAGATGCGCCACTCCCTGCTGCTACACTTGGATCTTCTACCTTTGTCCTTGTCGGGAAGGAATGTTTGCACGAGGAACCAACTGTGCTTTAGATAATGAGAAAACCACACAAGACCAATTGAAAATTATCTTTCCCAATTCTGCTACTGCTTTAGACGTGCCTAAGGTAGCGACGTATTACAAGCGTCTAAGAGCTGCTTTTCATATTATGGGCTGTTGCACTAGCGTTTGGAGCTATTCCACGAACTTTGGCCTAGGACGGTGGTGTGACTGTGATCCGTACAATGATTGCGCTTCACGGAGAACATGCAAATGACAAGAATTCTGGGATAGGAATTGAGGGTGCTACAGAATTTGATGGTGCAATTGCGTTATCATTACCAGTAGGATCTGAACTTGTCTTGAACAGCAATGGAGCCAATGTAGCTAAATATTGTGTGGCCGCAATGCCCTTGGAGTTCATACTTTGCTTAGTTTACTCGCTGCGCATTGAAATAATTTTCAGATGATCTGGTTTCCATTTAAAATCATGAGTTCTCGGAGTATTTAAAGGAGTTCCTGAACTGGAGTGAGTTCAATTCATGGGCTGCAATTTATCGCAACTGGCTAAAGGTTGAAATAGAGAAAGCAGAAATTTTAGCAGTTGAACTCTTTTTATCGCAAGTCATTGACAATGCAAGCCATGTTGCACTTCTGCAAACTGAAGCTGTTTTAAGTGCTGCTAGTTGATTGGTTGTAGTGTAAGTGAGCTCATACTAGCTTTATCAACACGTCAAATTCAAGCTGGCATGGATAACGTTGCCATTAGTTTACATATGGAGCAGGCAACTATTACACAAGATGCATTGGTGGAGTTCATTTATACAAACTTGTTTGACGGGATAGTAGATCAAGTGAACCGAGACATTGCTTTGGGAACTGAAGCTTCTGCCCAAGATTTCATTTGGATTGTTACCACAAGCATACAAAAGTAGGACAGCTTTAAGACCTTAGTCCTTTCCTTGCAATTCATGAATTTGAGTAGTTTAACAGAGGAGTCTGTCATTTAACAAAGGACCCCACGCATAGCGGGAGCTTATTGCAACGAGCTGCCCTTTAACAAAGGAGTCTGTCATGTTAAGGGAAGGAAGAGATAATAACATAGTGGAGGAAGCTCTAGCCAATCTGGTTGTGAACAAACTGAGAGGAGCATGGCACATTAATGCACTCGAAGCTCCTGGTTTTGGGGAGCAAAAAGTCCATATATTGACAACATTGTTATTGTCATTGGAGTCCTTAGTGCTTATCAGATATTATCAAATTGCTCTTAGCAGGGCCTTCAGGCATGCTGCCAAGATGGATTTGATAATGGAGTCAACAACAATTGTTGGTGATGTCCTTTACATGGAAGCAAACAGTGAAGCAGTGAAAAGAATGATCTGGAATGATGCTATTGCCACAGAACTTGCTCCTGAGGCGACAGAGTATGTTCTAATTCCTAAATTGATGACGCTCTACGCAAACCTTGAGGAAAAAGGTTATTTTCGAGTACAGAGAATTTAATAGAGGGATTTAAAAAAAAAAAGAATTCAAAAAAAATAGAGGGAGATTTTATTGAATTGGAGAATGTAATTACAGACACTGATAGAGGAGCTCATATCCTTTCTTGCAATAAAACTCAGAAATAAAAGGAAAATAAGGAGGGGGATTTCCTCATTTGATCTAAGTAAAAATCTAAGAAAAGAAAGACAAAGTTCTTGCATAACCCTAATATAATATTTCCTCTAGTATATATAGGCGTCTTTACACGGTGCACATGCTCCTTCTAACTAGTGTCCCAAATGTAATTTGCTAAACTTCCAAATATACCCTTTGGCTTGGTCTTTTGGTCATTTTCATTCATAACATGTAGTATCTTTATTTGCAAGAGATGTAAGGCTTAAAAGTTGAAGAAATTTAGTGTCATAAGTCTAGTGGGAACCTTTAATGCATGCTAATGATATCTTGATTCGCAAGAGATGTAACCATATGGTGAAGAAGCCCATGGTTAGATGGCTTTCTACTAAAGGTATTAGAGAATTATTAATACAGACTTGCTAAATGTTATAAATCACTATTAGGTCGAAACTTGAAAGTTTTGAGAAAGGTTTCAATTCTGCTATAGTATCTTGAGTCGCAAGAGATGTAAAGCTTAGGAGTTGAAGGAGTCCCATAAGTCCATTGGGAAGCTTTACTGCATGCTATAGTATCTTGATTCGCAAGAGGTGTAAGGCTTAAGAGTTGAAGGTCATATAATTGGAGGTTTTTATTCCATTTGCTGAAAGAAGTGAGTATGGAGAGAACTGGTTAAAGTGGATTCATTTTTGTACCTTCCCGGTCTTGTTTTCTGTTATCATTAATAGCTATCCGACAGATTCTTTTCAGAAAGTGGATGAAGGTAAGGGGACCCATTGTCTCCCCTTTCTTTCATTATTTTTTGAGTTATATAGTATCTCACATCAAGAATAAAAGTTTATTGATAGGGGTTTTAAGAAGTTCTTGTAAAAGCTTGCATTACTTTTCAGATCCTTTTACAATTGTACTGGAGTTTTGCAAGATGTTAAAATAGCCATGCAAAAGAGTTGGATAAGGGGTTTTAGTATTGGAATAGTAGAAGAGTACTCAATAGACATATCTCATTGACGAGCGCAAAACACATACTTAAATATGTTCGCTAGTCTAATATAGTATAATATAATATCGTATCCACAGGGATTGGAGTTAAACAGTATTTTCGTAGTTTATAGCTTGATTGCTATCCAAGATGATCAACAATTGAGATTTATGTGATTAAAAACTACAATTAACTAGAATCTACGGTTATTGACTAATGACAACGAACAAAAGTAAGCAAAGAAGATATCAATGGGAGAAAATAGGGATTGATCGGATAGGTGCAAGATAAATGTCTGGGATTTAACTCTAATTAATTCACTTCTAATGTTCAAGTGAGTCTCTCGAATTCACTCAATTATTAGTTCAAACATTTAGTAGAAAATCCTCTCTCGATTTAATCCCAACCTCACAATATGAACCAATTTAAGCTCAGTTAAGATATGCAAGAATTTGTAGTGGATTGGTCTTTAGGAGAACCTCTCTCGATTATCCTCCTAACTAGGGTTAAACAATAATTCAACTAGCCTCTTTCGATTACTAAGAAGAATTAATCAACTCAACCAACAAGATAATGCAATGATATCACAAGTTATGCCTCTCTCGATTACATGAACATGTGAATATAGATGCAACAATTAAATCATCCAAAACGATTTACTACATAAAAACTAGAGTTATAATCCACAAACAAATATCAATTCACCAAATCCATCAATCCCTAAAGAGAACTACTCCATAGATATGGAGTAATTCATCACAAATAAGTTTAAGTTAAATGAAAGCATAAACGATCTAAACTCTTGTCTTGAGTGAGAATTGAATGATGAAATCCTTGTGCTTTTTCTTCTCCCACTTCTCCTTAGCCTCCTTAGGTTTTTGATGTGTCAAAAGTCCCAAAAATACCGTTTTTTCATGTATATATACCAAGTAGGGTCGGGCCCAAACGAACACACTTTCTCCTATGCGAAATAGGACTCTTTCCGGAATAGGCCGCGCACCGCGCACCTGGGAGTGTGCTCGCGCATATGGCCGCGCACTTTGGTCAGAACACTGCCTAACTTGCGCGCCCAATGCGCGCTCGCGCACCTGGGTGGCCTTTGAACTTTGCCAATTTCTGACATAAATTTGCAATGCTGCGTCGCACGGTGCGTCACACTAGTGTATTTTTTCAGTAGTTGATTCTTCCTTTAATTTTGACGTCCAGCAGTGATCCTCGACCCCTGAACGCGATCCCGGCTTATTCCTTTGGGCTTTTATTCAGACTTTAAAGCTCCAAATAACTCGAATTAGTTCCACAATATCTACATAACTCGGAATTACTCTTACAAAGCATAAAACACACAATTAGTGCAAAACACTAGCGATTGAAAGCTCAACTCAATTAAAGTGCAGTAAATTAGAGTGCGATAAGCAACTAAAACACTCAATTATAGCCTACCATCACTCATATATGTGGATAACACCCTTATTCTTTGTGATGCAGAGGGCACACAATTGAAACATCTGAGGATTACTACTTTTGGTCTTCGAAACATTTTAGGTTAGGATTACATATAAAATTAGCCAAAAGTTGCTTGTATTCCAATAAATGAAGTGTAGGATATAGAAGAGACGACCAGAGATTTTTGGTTGCAATTACGCACTCTTTGCCTACCACATACTTAGACATGCAATTAATTGCGCATAAATGATAAATTAGATAATAATTGGCATGGGATCATTGATAAAATTGAAAAGAAGTCAAATTAGAAAAGATAATGTTCCTATTTGAAACGAGGACAATCCTGATAAATAGCATCCTTGATTCTCTGCCATTATTATATATGATGTACTTGTTTTTAGTGCCTGTAACCATCATACTTGCCAGAACTGATTGGACGAACCAACCAAAATTTGTTTCAGTCATTGTGTAATGAAAATGAAAATTCTGGGCAGGATCAGATTAAATTTCTTATGGGAAGTTAATAAAGAAAAAGTTTATTTCATTTGGTAATTGGTAAGATGAGGTACTGTGATACGGAAAAAAGCTGGGTGTTAGAAATTTGAGGACGCGTTACCATTTTTGCTATTTTAATGTCTATGGAGAGTCAAGATGGTGAGGTTTTACGGAAAAAAGTGTTGACAGCTACATATGCAACAGCTGCCTTGTTGTGTTAACTGTTAAGGAAGTTTCAACTTCTTATGAAATTGCAGTGTGGAAGCTACATATATTCAGTTTAAAATGGGAGTTGACAGAATACTTCAAGTTTTTGGCATGATGCTTGGTTGCAACAATTTAACCTGAAAGATTAGTTCCCACATCTACTATGTTTTGCCAGAAATACTAAGACCACTATAGCTCAATGGAAGTCTGGACTAGGATTGGACTCCTGCTTTCTCTAATAGAGTCATTGCTTGTAATGGTTGGGAAGTGGAGAGAATGATTCAATTGCTGAAGAAACTGTTTATTGCACAGGGCTAACTAAGGAATATTTTTTATATGGTTGATCCTATCCCCTATCCAGGAGTGAACAAGGACTCTTATCCTCTTTGGTCCCTTGGTGACTTAAACTCCTAATCTCGTGATTGGAAGTGGAGCGGCCTTGCCACCGGAACTACCTGACTTGTCCTAACTGAGGGAATGATTCCATAATCCGGTATGGAGAACAGAATGGTTTGTTTACAGTTAAGTCATGAATGACATTCTACAGTCACCATATTCTACATCACAACAGAAGAAGATTTTGAAAACGATGGGTGGCAGCTAGTGGGCCTCCCTTACACATCAAAATATGCAAGAAAGAGGTACCTAGTCTGCAGTAATATACATGTGAAGATGATGTTGAAGACACAAACCATCTATTTATACACTGCCATATTGCTATGCATTTGTGGAGCTTGTTTCTATGCAGTTTGGGTATTAAATGGGAATGCCAAGGTCTGCCGTGGAGTTGGGCATCAAAAGGGATAAGTAAAGGAGCTAAGAGACATGACACATAATCCTAGCTGGTGTGACTTTGGTAATCGTGGAAGGGAAGGAATCTAGATGCTTTGAAGGCAAAGCTAAAGCTACCCATTGCCTGAAGTATAAGTGATTTTATCTTTTTGCTTTGTGGTGTAAATAGGAAAATGCATATGAAGTGGATACAAGTGCTAGATTTTCTTAATGTCTTGCAGGCCTAGATAAGTAATATCAACTCTTTTCATTTTTATGTTGTAACCCAACACTATCTTATTGTTGGTTCTTTTGCTTGTTCCCAGACCCCACTTGTAGGATTTACGGGGTATGTTGTTGGTTCTTTTGCTTGTTCGTAATTTTTTTTGGCTCATCCAACAAGTTTTAACCAAGAAACATGCATAGTCTCATGTTTATCTCCGCGTGGGGGGGGGGGGGAACAAAAGCACCTCTTTATCGAGGCACCATTTTGACTCCGTAATAGGGGGCTTGTAGTTTTCGCTTCTAAATTCATCATATTGTCTCACAAACTTGTGACCCTGGACTTGTCTATTTCGTGTTGTCTAATTATATTTTGTTGCTGATAAAGTATTAGGTTCTCTTTAGTAAGAACATAAATTAAAATAGGGAAATCAAAGAGCACGGACTTGCTTTTAATTAACAATCACCTTCAGAAACTTGCAATTGTTTTAAGTAATTTCTGGGGGAGGAAGAGGGTCCACAAGAAGGTATTTTTAGATGCCTTTATGCACTTACATCTCCCTAATGATGTGCATGACCTGATGAAAACTGCTGCCTTGTCAACATATCTATTCAGTAGTAGTTTTTCAGCACATGTGAGGAAAAAAGTCACTTCCTAATAATTAATATTGGATAACTGTGTCAAGGAAAGAAGTCACTTCCTTATTTAACTAGTAACTTGAATTTGATCCTAATTGAGTGAAGTTTGTGAAGTTTGTGAAGTGAGTTGTAAGGTGGGGGTTTAAAAACATTTAGAGCTGCATAATACTCCCTTTTCTTTTTTCCATTTTCAGTCATTAGGTTGAATAGTAGGTGGTACTTAGATGCTGATCAAATTTATTCAAAAGAGCAGCTCAAAAGTATGTGCAAAGCTGATATTCGTGCTGGAGCATATATTGGGAAAAAATGAGGATTATGTTTGTTGAGAAAACAAGTCAATTTTAGTAGGTTTTTAGTTGTACTCCGACCAGGTGGACATAGTACCCCATTGAATGACTGGTCTAGTCTGATCCTTTTTTTAATTTTTTTTAGTTTGAGAGATTGGTGATGTGCTGGTGCACTACTTTGAGTTATTAAATAAAAAAGACCATCTTAACAATCAAAAAATAAATAAAAAAGATCAGCTATAACATATCCTAGAATGAGACTGTTTCTTTGAAGTCAGCATATTAAAGTTTAAATGCGTAGGGTCGATACTTTATGAGTCTCCAGTTTGTTGGATAACTTCAAGGCGAGAAATAGTCAGATAGATGCTTTTTGTGAATTTTTGGTAACTTTCGTATAGAATTACTGGTGCACTTTACCTTTGGTTTTGGCATCCATCTTAAAGGAGATGTATTAGCACGTGAATGCGATCACCTACCTTTTTAAGAAAGCAAAATGATTCTACTAACAGTTGGCAACGAGGGACCATTAGAAGAATATGCTATCAGGAGCTTATTACCTTATGAGGTTTGAAGAATTTGATTGAAAGCAATTATCTCAATATAGTATTGACCTTTCTTATTTGTTTCATGTACCAATAACTGCAGCTTTATTGATCCTTGGTTGTCGTCTATCACGCTTCTTTTCCCTTTCTGACTGATATCAACGATATAATTTTGCATGGTATTAATGCAGGCTGTATCTGCCGAAAACTATTCTAGGGGGTGATGTTCAGGAGTTCAAACAGCAGCTGTCAGCAATGCAGTTTATTAAGTATTTGTCACTTAAGTAGAATCTTCCTGACTTTTGGGAGCTAATACAATTTGTACGCTGAAGTTTTGCTGGTAACTCCAATAATAAATTATCCGGTCATCTAAAGAAATTTGAAAGGCTAAACTGAGAGTAAGAGGGTTGCTGTTTCAGTCCCCATATTTTTGAATTTTAATGTCTGTAGATAATCAATCAAGTGTGGTGATTTACTTAACTGTTGCTTCGAAAACAAGGTGAAAGTTTTAGGCTAACATTTATATTTCAGGATCTCATTCTGAGAATATGTTCCTTTCTTTTCTTAGTTAGTCGGCAGAATGTGTTCCTCAAGTGAGAGCTATATTTAGTCGGTTGACCCGTTTACAACCCGGTTCAGCCCGATACTGTAGCATTGGGGCGGGCTGGGACGGGTTGGGTGGGGAACGGGTTTCAAACAAACAGTTTTTTCATACCGGTGCACCGGAACCCGCTAACCCGTCAACGGATTTTTAACGGGCTACAACCCGATTCAACCTGGTATCAAGGAGATAATAAAAGTGCTAGATTAAATGTATTTAAAGAAAAATGAGTACACTATGGACTAAAACCAAGACTTATGCCTGAAGAAATAGTTACTAGGTGGAATTATACTTATTTATTCTTAAAATGTTATAAATATAGAATGCTTATAACTGAAGTTGCTAATTCTCATTGTACCGATCCTAGCCGTTTGTTAATATCTAGAACTTGGAATGTCATTGAAGATGTTGTAAAATTTTTACAAAACATTTATGTGGCTACACTTGAGTTTTCTGGAGCTTATTATCCTACTATTGCAAATGGTTTAGTTCATATTGCTGAAATTTCTCTTTTACTACATAATCTGAAGAAGAAAGAAGGATATACTTCTGTTGTTGAATCTATGCTAGATAAGTTTAAAAAATATTTCTATCCAATTTCCCCTATTTACCTAATTGATGCTATTTTAAACCCTTCTATCAAAATGACCACTTGTCGCCAATTAACCAGTGCTTTATATTCCTATATGGATATTGGACCAACTGAAACTCCTGATATTGACACTTGTATTTCTCATCTACACAAACATTTAGAAACATTATATAATTATTATGCTAACATTGTTAATGCTTCTTCTGCTGTAGATGCAAATATTCCTTCAAGTTCAGTTTTTGATGTACTATTTCTTATTTTTATAATTGTTGTAAACTTTTAATTTGCAAGTTCAAAATAAAAAAATCAAAAAAGAACTTGCAACTTAATTTGAAGTATTATATATTATTCAATAAAAATATCAAACGAAAGCCTTCAGAACTTGATCCTTACATATTGCCTATTGGTCTTATTAAATAATTTTTTGTAGCCACTTACTTTCAAATTTCAATTTTAAAATTTTAAAATTCAAATTTCAAATTTAAAACTTTAAACTTACTTCCCCACCAAAACACAACATGCTGCTCTCTCCTCTCTCTAGGGCGATATGGTATAATAGAAGCTGCCATGGATGCACAGCCCTCTCCCCAGCTTCAAGCTGTGGGAGAGCCACCAGACCAGTGCCAAAATATGCGCCTCAACATCGTGTACGAACCCCATTTGGGCGCCCCACACAATTCTGTCCTAGCTGCCACATATCTAAGAAATTTTGGGGCGATTACTGTAGCAAATGGCGAGTTGGGAGTTCCCATGGCTGCCAAAGCCTTTCCCCAGCATTTGGCTATGGGAGAGACGAATTTAAATCCTAAAACAACTACATATGCTTCATTAACAGCATCAAAATCCCAAGCAGTAACAAAAACCATCCTTAAACCTGTCCAACATGTTCATGGTGAGCTTACGATGCAGTTTTCTTTTAAGGAACTGGAAGAATATGCTGTTGAAGAAGGACTTCACCAAGCTGTGGTGATGAAGTTATCATAAGGTACACCAGAATTGCAAGAACTTCGAAACTTAATTCCAACACAATTTGGGATTAACGGAGGGTGCTTGATCGGAGTGCTCGCTTTTCGACAACTGCTGATTCGCTGTGATGTCTATGAGGATTTTGTAGCAGTTCTTTCAAAGAAGGTTGGCTATTTACAGTATAGAGGACAACAACATCAATATCGTACATTCCCATGGACTCAAGATTACAATCCTAAAGAGGAGACGCCAAAAATAGTGGCATGGGTGTCGTTTTCAGATTTGCCGACGAACCTATTTGCTAAGAAACCTTTACTGTTAATCACTTCAGCTGTTGGGAAACCTATTACTATAGACAAAGCCACACAGACTAGGACAAGACCTAGCACAACTAGGGTTAAGGTAATACTTGATCTTCTTGTCAAGCAACCCAATAATATGAAGTTACAATTTATAGATGAGCAATCTGGAAAAATTATTGAACATATACAAGAGTTTGTCTTTGATAATCTTTCACTATACTGCAAAATTTGCAAAAGACAAGGACATGCTGATGATGAGTGTCACTCATTGATTAAAAGAACTAGAGGGAATGCTAATATACAACAGGAAGAAGAATTGGATGATGGACAAAATATTGAGAAGTATCAAGGTGATTTGAGGAAGTTGTTGAATGAAAAACAAAAAGTTGTTGATGTGTCATCTTCTCCTAATGGAGGTAAGCATGTGACTGAGCAGCAAGTAGGTGGAATGGGATTGGACTTAGCAGTTGGTGTTGAAGATCCAGGATCAGCTACTGGTGATAAGGTTGGTTCCGGTGATGCAGAGCTAAATCCTGTTTCTGGTGCAACTGTTCCAGTTGCTGAAGCCATTGCTAGAGTTGCTAAGGACTTGAAGGCTGCAAAAAATAATGTGGTTGTCTATGCCAAGAATAATGCAGCAGTAGCAGTGGTAGAATAAGTTGACAAAGCTGAAAAACGACCAGGTGATGGTATTGGGAATGCTACTGTCCCATTTGTATCTACAGCAGATGGGCAGGCTGGTAAGGAGATTGATCGTGCAGTATCAATGATTGATGATACAAGTGCAGTTTTTGATCGAGGTTTAGTTGAGCCTTACAAAGGCTCAGCTATTGAACCTGGACATCTGCAGCAGATGAATGCTGATAAAAAATTTGGAGAGGCTGGCAATCAAACTTCAAAAGCACAGGGACAAACTATCGAGACTAAACATCCTCAACAAGGAGCTGGAGTTGAGCAGTTTACTGCCCAGGTACTTGAATCTCCAAGGAAATATGTTACAAGTGCAAACAAAAGGAATAAGGATTGGACAGAGGCGAATCAAACATCTGGAAAAAACAAGTCCCCAGGCATTCAAAATCAGGTTTTAACATCAAATACCATTGGTGTGTCTAACTCTTTTGATTCTTTGGGGGTTAAGCGTGACCATGATGTGAAGAAGGCTGGGAATAAGGTGCAATAGGGGGAAGATGAAGCAACATTAATCACTGGAAAAACCAACTCCTTAGGCAGTAGAATGCAGCAGCAAATCTTAACTAAGGAGATTGTTGCTACTGAAACTCACAATACAGTAGCAACTCAAACATCTTTTTCAGTTGTACATGATGTCCAAATTGGAACAGGTGTTGAATGTGTTGGCCAATCTTCTAATGGTCAAGGAAAAGCTAACGATCAACACGGTACTTGTAATCAGGTTTCCTGTTGGAATGTACTAAATGGAACAGTAGTCGTTGATGCTGGAAAAAGGGTGCAACAGCTTCAATATGAGGCACCCTCAAATACCAGTCAATCAAACACGCCAAGTACTGCAAAACAGAAGTAGAATTCAAAAGCTACAGGTGCTTCAATGATTATTTCAAAAACTGGTTCTTTTAACCAGCAAATAGTACCAGATTCCAGCAATAACAGGGGAGGTCGAAGCAGCGACAATTTGGCTAAGGTTTTGGGTCTTCGGCAAAATGCTATAAACATCAGCGTCGCAAAAGTATCAAAGGCTCTTACACTTGTTTCTATTGACAAGCAAGAGGCTGGGACAGAACCTAATGCAGCTTCACCAATGTTACACATATCCAATCCAGATCTGGTCAAAATGGTAAAGGATGCTCAAACAGCGATGCTCATAAACACAACTCCCAAAATCAATGGACCATTGGTTACGTTGAATACCTCTGTCCGTGAGGTCCCTTCCCAATCGATGGAATCTTATGGTGAGCGAGAAGTCAATTCTGGACAACAACTACTGTCAACAGGTAACAACCAACAAGCAAATGCAGCTTTCTCTCAAGCATCCACAAATAAAGAAAGTGGTTCTAAGGTGCAACAAGGTGCGACAAATACTGTTATGGTGAGTCGTAAGACATAGGCTGAGCAACTGGAGGAGGAAGAAGAAGATTATGCTGATAGTGCTGATGAGGCAGAACAATTCTCAGCAACTTTTCCATCAAATGAGGAAGCAGTCGTGGTTCACAAAGGACAAGAGTAGTTTTCAAACTCTTCCTCTAAATTGCAAAAACAGAAACGTCTGAGTCCAAATACTGCTATTTTTGTACCTTCTGGGCAGCAACAACAGATAGCAATTACAGCAAGCTCGAAGGAGATAGAAAGTTCCTTGATGCACAAGGCAGTACCTACTAGAAGTAACAATGCAATAGTTGCAACATACAACTTGACACCAACAAATATACTCCATGCTCTCGTTTCACATGATATGGACATCTTAAAAGATCTTGATAATCCAAGATTCGACAAAGGAGCTATATTGCCCGGACACAATCCAATAGATGATTTTGGTTTGGGTATGGGACAAAGTTTCTACGAAGAAGGGGACGAGGAAGAAATGCTAGATGCAACCTTTGCAATCGTAGCTAGGGAAAGAGATCTTTCACCAACACACTTGAGAAATGGTTCAAACAAAAGTAAGAAGAAGACACTTGACATGCAACATAGCTGGGATGGTAAGATGACACAAGAAGCCATGATTAGGCGATTGCCAATGAGGGTTGCGAAGCAAAAGGTGACTGAACCTACTACCTCCACAAGATCCAACAAGTCCAATCGATCCAGAAAAAAATGATGATGTTAGAAGACATTTCGAAGAGGGTTGATGACGAAGATAAGGTACTACAAATCGAAGAATTCACAAAGCAAGGGAAAAAAAGGGCAAGACAATTATTCATACATAATTTTATTTTACCATTTTATTAGCATCACAATATGTAATATCATTATAGAGTGTGTTATAAACTCTATGATGATCATACAATATCTAATTTTTTCAAGTTCATATTTTTTACATGCTGCCTAGTATATGAGGTTGTTCATGCCTCAATAGGAATTGAAAGGTAAGGCCTAGCTCAGTATGTGTTTGCTACTTATCCTATGCCTTTGGAAAATATCCAAACGGCAATGAGATCATTCGCCCTCGTGAGACTCTGCCGGCAACCACATTGTGAGTCTATCACCAAAAGGCAATGGAGGCGCATAGGGATGACTATATAGCCAAGGCATAGAGGCAACAATACTTTGATATAGCCCTTCTTACTTGTACTCTTCCTTTATGGTTTTGGTTTCCCTTATATTATTAATAAAATAGATATTAGGCAGACCGCCTAGTAGTATAATTTGCCAAAAAAAAAAAATTTAAACTTCAAAGTTTAATTTTAAGCCTTAAAAGTTTGCAAACACTTAAGTATAAATAATATTGAATAAGAAAAAAAAATTTACTTTAAAAAAGAAAAAAATAGCCCGGCCCGGTCCAGCCCACTAAGCCCAAACCCGGACGGACCAAAAAAACCTGAAAAAGTACAACCCGCTAACATCCCACTAATTCAGCTCGTTAACAGCCCGGAACGTTAAACGGACGGGCTATTTTTTTTTTGTGTACAGCCCGTCCCAGCCCGCCCGTTAAACACCTCTACTTGCCATTGACCAGTTGGGAGTACGTTAATTTTCATGCTGATTACATTTAGTCTATTGTGCATACTGCATAGAGGTGGCAAAAGTGGCCCAAACCCATTTGACCCGCCCAACTTTTAATGGGTTGGGCATGAGCTACTTTAATGATGGGCTAAGTTTGGGCACAACTCAACTAAACTCATTTATTTTCAGTAGCCCAAATCACCCCATGATTTCAGCCCAAACTGATCCATGAATAGCAATTGACTTTTAAAGCTTCTAATGGTGTGTTTGGTACGAAGGAAAATGAGTGATTTTATCACTTATTTTTCCACGTTTGGTTGGTGAGTAGAAAACCATTTTAGGAAAATATTTTCTATCCTACTCTCCTGAATCCCCCTCCACCCAAATTCCTATGTTTCCTGTGCTCCCCCTCCCTCCCCCCTCTCCCCCCCTCAAATACCCAATATTTTCAGGACTCTATTTTTTTCAAGAATTCAATTTCTCTTTTAAAAATTCACACAAACCCAAAAGAACTAATTTGTTGCTTTACTTTTTTACACAAGAACAACGTTGAAATTTGAGCTTCATAGCTGCGAAGAAAATACTCTTTTTCTTGTTGAAATAAAACAAAAGTATTCTTTCTACAACATGAAAAGAAAGTATTCTTTTTTTTTGAAATAAAAGAAAATACTTTCTCTATGTCATAAAAAGAAAGTACTTTTTTTGTTAAAATGAAAAAGAAAACATCTACAACATGAAAAGAAAGTACTCTAAATAATATTTCTATTTAGGGTGAGGGTGGGGTCCGGGAGTAGGGTAGGGGTTGGGTGGTAGGTGGTGCGTGGGAAGTTCTAATTTTTGTAATTTTTTGATTATTCTGATCTTTGCTAGTATTATAAGATAAAGAACTACCGAATAAAGTTCTAAATCCAAATTGAAGAAAGAAATCATCACGCATGAATTGATATTTATTCCAAAACATAATGCAAGAAGAAACAAGAAAAGAAAAAAAGGAAAACAATTTCATCATCATAAAGATTGATATTTACGAAAAATAAATATAAAATCATTGTTATATAAGTGAAGACATTTTATATATGCTTGTTTAAAAGTTTAGAATTATACAAAAATTTATGTCAATTTGGGCTGGTTGGGTTACGACCCATTATTTAGTCCATCTTGACCCATGTCATTTTAGAAAAATTTATGCGAGACATCAAACATATACACTATATTCATCATTTGTAGCTATACTTTCATCAAATTTATCATTCGTAGCTATTGAATTTTATAGCAAATTCATGAAACAAGAGATTAATTATTTTGAACTGAAACAAGAGAACAACAAGCTCTCGTAGCTCAGTTGGTTAGAGCGCCTGCTTAGTTACCGGAGGTCTTGAGTTGGACTCTCAACAAGAGCATTTTATTTTTCTGTATTTCTATAATTCGCCTTGGTTGTATGCGTATTCATTGCGTGAACAACCCATGTATATAGTCGATACAGGTTGTATCCTTTGTATACACTCTTGTATTTCGCCGTTGTTACAGTTAATACATGTTGTATTCATTGCGCGAACGAATACAGTTGATACATGTTGTATTCGTTGCGCGAACGAACACAGTTGATACATGTTGTATTCGTTGCGTGAACGAATACAATTGACACATGTTGTATTCGTTGCCGTTTGAATACAAATGATACAAGCCGGTAACAATTGAACAGTAGTTACGGATAGTAATTAGGCCAATTATAATTACTAGACTCTAAACTATAGTTTTTTACAAAATTCCTCATCATTTACCCCAAGTGTATTTTGAGCAGGGTTGGGTAATGACCTATTTAATGAGTCAGCCCATCATAACCGGCTCAAACTGCCCGTTTGCCACCCCTAATTGTGCATTGAGGGGTCATTAGATATGAGGTACTTAAAAAAAATATGTTATAAGATATGGTAGTATTATTTATCCCCCGTTTGAAAGTTTTTCTTAATTCTTGTATAGCTGATACTTGTATTAACTTATACAGTAATCTTCCTATTATTTTATATCAGATTTAAGGTGGGATAACAATACTTGTATTTATACTTGGATAAGATACATAAAAAGACAATAATTCCCTTGATATAATATGATTTCTCTTCCCTAACCCATCAAGATACTCAAGAAACAAGGACCAAAAGGTAGAACCAGATATTTAGCCATGACAAATGATTGTATTACCCCTAACAACCAACTAAAATTTCACTCACCCGAATCAAGATGCCGAACAAACATAAAATGATCGACGAATAATAAAGAATCAAGATGCAGACAATAAGCAAATCCAAAGGCAAAACACCTTCCATTCCCCTCTTTCGTTGGTTGGACTTCCACAACAAATCGACCCAAATAAAAAAAGTAAAAAATTACCAATTTAAATCTTCTATCTATATATAAAAAGAGTCGCAAAATAATTATATAATAATGTTAAGTGGCATAACCATAAGATGACAAGTGTAAATTTCTAGGACAAAGCTCCAACAAAGTTGGAATTTCAAAATTATTTTAAAATAAATATTAAAAAACAATTAAAACTACCTATTCAAATTGGGAAGTATTTTCTTTATAATATGGTAGTTATCTTCAAATAGATAGCCCCATGTAGGAATCAAGTAGTTTTTTTTTTAATTTCTAGGGGTAAATTTTGAATTTGAGTTAAAGATAAAAAACATTTAAATTAAAAATAAAATATAAGTTCACCTCAATTTATATATGTTAAGACATCCATGTAAAAGTAATCTTATGCAACATTGTCATGGTAATTATTGTTTCCCTTTTATTATTATTATTATTATTATTATTATTATTATTGTACGATAAATAATTGGACTTAAATTTTACCCACCATAGCTTTAAACCAGAAAAGTACCTTTCCACCATATATATTCTAGAAAAAAGGGTTCAGCATAACTCTTTATAATTTGAATAGAATGAAAATTTACAAATTCAAATCTTCTATCTATATATAAAAAGAGAAGAAAAATAATTATACGATGTCAAGTGGCATAACCATAAGATAACAAGCATATATTTTAGGAAAAAGCTCCAACAAAGTTGGAGTTTCAAAATTATTTTAAAATTTAAAAATAAAAATTAAAAAAATTAAAACTACCAGCGGTTACTCTTTCAGAATCTCATCGTGAGACCTAAGTATGCCATTCTGTTTGTCAAGTAAGATTGAGCGACATAGAAGCCACGCCTTCGGCTTGTAGATAGATAAAAAGCATAAAGAGAGCCCGAGGTGCTGCCCCGCAACGAGGCAAGCCCCTTTATCCCGATCGAGATGTTAAGGACTTGTCCTTACTTGAATTAAGACTTGGATGAAGCAGAAACTCGGGTGACTAAGAAGCTTGATCACTTTGTTGAATAAAGCAAGTTAATGTGATGATTGAATTTGGTTGAAGTGTCGCTACTTGGCCCAGCGTTATCGAGAAAAAGTTTTGTTCTCTTGTGCACTTATTTTAGTCTACTTATTCTAATATGGTAGTTATCTTCAAATATAGCCCCATGTAGGAATTAGATAGCTTTTTAAATTTTACCATTTTGAGTAAAAGATAAAAAATTTAAATTAAAAATAAAATATAAGTTCAACTCAATTTATATATGTTAGACATCAATGTAAAAGTAATCTTATGCAATATTATCATGGTAATTATTATTATTTTTTAATTATTATTTTTGTAAGATGAACAATTTGTATACGGTTAAAATCAGGCCCACCCGATTTTTCTATTTGACCGAGACCGGGAGTTTGCATCGAAGGATGGTCTCATAACAGAATAGTCTATATCACGAGGATAGGGTACCGAGTTCAGAACCGAGGTACCTGTCAAGATCGAGGTTAGTATTGATCGAAGCCAAACAAGATAGACATCGAGCAAGATCGAAGATAGCAGAATAACAGAAATGCGAGATATCCATGACTGCTCGAGGATCACGGCATAAATCTCGGTGACTGGTCAAGGATCATGGCATAAATCTCAGAACGGATTAAATCAGAAATGGTTAATTAGCTAATCATGGAATTTCCTTCTATAATTAGAGTTATACCATAAGTAGAACTTCTCTACTATATAAAGGGGAGTATTAACCATTTGTATGGGACGGTTGACAAACATAAAAAGCAATACAATTCTCTTTAATGTTCTCACCATTGTTATTCAGCTTGCTATACTTTCATAGTTCTTGCAGCAATCAGTTCGAGAGTGTCCAAACTCGAGGGCTGAGTTTCATTCTAACACTAGTTTGTTTTACTTTATTGTTAATTTCTATTGCTCATCTTCACATTTATCAATTGATATTAGGTGAAATCACGTATCTTTAGAACCATATTATAAGTTTAATTGTTATCCAATTTTAAGGATAAACAGTTTGGCGCCCACCGTGGGGCTAAGGATAATAGTGATTGCTTAATACTAATTTCAATAACACACACTGCTTTACACTTGTTCTTATAAGAATCTTTATTTTCAGGACAAACATGTCAAACTCACAAGCAACACCTACACATGATGACAATAATCTTGGATTTGATGGGGAAAACGACAACATAGCCGCCCCAGGAATCGAGGTGCCTCAGGCCGACCTCGATAGAGCACCAATTGCAAATCCCGTCGATGTCAGTTCACATGTTGCCCTAAATGTAAATTTGGGCGTTAAGCCCGAAGGTAGTATACACAAGGCAGTTCGATCAGGTGGTCGAGGTACACAGGGCGGAGAAGATAGTGGAGTTAGCCTCCAATTGATATTCGAAATATTACAAGCTCAACAGGCCGCTATAGCACAACTACAAAATTAACACCGAACACCGAGTAGGATCGAACCAGAAGTTGTTCCAAGGACCGAGCCTGTGCCGGAAAGGTCGAATGCCAACAAATCGGGGACTAACCCCGCCATTATAAAAATGTTCGAGGAGCCCACTAAACGGATTGAATCGGGAGAAAAGAAAATCGAGGTAAATGACAAGAAAGTAGAGACATATAACTCCCGAGTTGACCAAATACCGGAGGCACCACCGATTTTAAAAGGTATTGATTCAAAGCAATTTGTACAGAAGCCTTTCCCTCCGAGTGCGGCACCAAAACCCATTCCGAAGAAATTCCGAATACTAGAAATTCCTAAGTACAACGGGACCACTGACCCTAATGAGCATGTCACTTCTTATACATGCGCAATAAAGGGAGATGACTTAGAAGACGATGAGATTGAATATGTTCTACTGAAGAAATTTGGAGAAACCTTGTCAAAAGGAGCAATGATATGGTACCACAATTTGCCGCCTAATTCTATCGATTCCTTCGCCATGCTTGCAGACTCCTTCGTAAATGCATATGCCAGAGCAATAAAGGTTGCGACTAGAAAATCGGACCTCTTTAAGGTGAAACAAAAAGACAATGAATTGTTGAGGAAATTCGTTTCTCGGTTTCAGATGGAACGCATGGAACTACCACCAGTCACAAACGATTGGACTGTTCAGGCCTTTACTCAAGGTTTGAACGAATGAAGTTTGGTAGCACCACGACAGCTAAAGCAGAATTTAATTGAATATCCTGCGGTAACCTGGGCCGATGTACATAGTCGGACCAGTCGAAGATCAGGGTCGAGGATGATCAATTGGGGACCCCTTCCGATTCCGCTTATCCAAACAGGCCCGTCGGCAGAACTCAAAGGGATATCGACAGAGAACCCCGGTTGAGCAGAGATTTGTATCTACCATACAACGCAGATCGTAGAAACAGTGGCCCAGGACGCAATCCCATCTGAAATAATCGAAGGAACGATCGAAGACAGAGCTCTAGAGGGCTCATGAGCAAAAGTGGCTTCGATAAACATGCTAATCCCACAGAAGTACCACGATTGTCAGAATACAACTTCAGCATCGACGCATGAGGCATTATGTCAGCCATTGGGAGAATCAAAGATACTAGATGGCCCAGACACCTACAAACCGATCCATCCCAAAGGAATCCCAATCAAACATGCAAATACCATGGTACACATGGTCAAAAAAGCGAAGACTGCAGAAAACTAAGGGAGGCGGTGGCCCGTCTATTCAACGAGGGTCACCTTCGAGAATTCTTAAGCGACCGAGCTAAAAACCATTTAAGAGACAGAGATGCAAACAGGAAGAACGAGCAGGAAGAACAACAACACGTTATTCACATGATCGTTGGTGGGATCGATATTCCACAAGGGCCCGTGTTCAAACGCACTAAAGTATCAATCACCAGAGAAAAACAAACTCGGGACTATTTGCCAGAAGGCGCTTTATCATTCAATGATGAGAAAGCAGAAGGGATTTCACAACCCCATAATGACGCTTTGGTAATCTCTATCCTTATGAATACAATTTAGGTTAAACCTATTTTAATTGATCCAGAAAGTTCGGCCAATATTATTCGATCAAGGGTCGTGGAGCAGCTCGGCCTACAAGATAAGATCGTACCCGCAACTCAGATTCTCAATGTCTTTAACATGGCAAGAGAAACAACTAAAGGTGAAATCATCCTACCAGTAAATGTAGCAGGAATTATTCAAGAAACAAAGTTCCATGTGATCGAAGGCGATATGAGATACAACGCACTGCTCGGAAGACCCTGGATTCACAATATGAGGGCGGTCCCCTCAACCCTTCACCAAATGCTGAAGTTGCCAACAACGGATGGAGTAAAAAGGGTGTATGGGGAACAACATGCTGCCAAAGAGATGTTTGCGGTCGACGAAGTGATACCGGTATCGCCACTTTCGTCAACAAAAGGATCAGAGTCCAAAGGAAAACATGGAGCTAAATAGCAACCACAACTACTAGCCTCGACTCAATCTGAGAAGCAGGGAACAGACGAGTACGATGATTATTGGATCCCTCGATCCTTCATAATCCCCGAGGATTCTGACGCCACCAAATCGACGGTCGATGAGCTGGAGCAAGTCTCTACACAATCGAAAGGTATACCTGGATACGGGGTTAACTCCCGAGCTCAGGGAAAAACTCATTAAATTTCTTATCGATAATATGGATTGTTTTGCTTGGTCCTACTTAGATATGACAGGGATCCCGCCGGAAATCGCTACGCATCGACTGAGCTTGGACCCGAAGTTTCGCCCGGTAAAATAAAAGAGAAGATCCTAGTCCGAGGTAAAACATGCATTCATCAAGGATGAGGTAACCAAACTTCTCAAAATAGGGTCCATTCGGGAGGTCAAATATCCCGAATGGTTAGCAAACATAGTCGTAGTCCCTAAAAAGGGAAATAAACTTAGGATGTGCATAGACTATAAAGGTTTAAACAAATCATGTCCTAAAGACTCTTTTCCTATACCGAATATCGATCGCATGATTGATGCCACGACTGGCCAGGAGTTCCTTAGTTTCCTCGATGCCTACTCCAGGTACAATCAAATACAAATGAACCCGGAGGATCAGGAAAAGACTTCGTTCATCACTAAGTACAACACCTATTATTATAATGTAATGCCGTTTGGACTAAAACATGCTGGTGCCACGTGTCAACGCTTAGTAAATCGAATGTTCAAAAAATAAATAGGTAAGTCAATGAAAGTTTATATTGACAATATACTAGTTAAGTCCCTGCGAGTAGAGGACCATTTGACATATTTGCAGGAGACCTTCGATATACTAAGGAAATACAACATGAAACTCAACCCGGAGAAATGTGCATTCGTGGTCAGCTCGGGCAAATTCCTCGTCTTTATGGTATCAAATCGGGGTATCGAAATCAACCCCGATACGATCAAAGGCAATCGAAGCATCACAGTCGTGGATAATGTTAAGGCCGTACAAAGATTAACAGGGACCATAGCCGCCCTAGGCCAATTCATCTCGAGGTCTTCAGATAAAAGTCACAGGTTCTTCTCACTGCTAAAAAAGAATAACAATTTTGCATGGACCCCGGAATGCCAACAAGCATTAGAAGAACTAAAGCGGTACCTATCGAGCCTGCCACTGCTTCATACTCCGAAAACGGACGAACAACTATACGTGTACTTAGCAGTCTCGGAAATCGTGGTAAGTGGGGTCCTAGTTCGAGAAGAGAAAGGTATGCAATTTCCTGTTTATTATGTTAGTCGAATGCTAGGTGAGGTTGAGACCCGATACCCACACTTAGAAAAATTAGCGCTTTCCCTAATAAACGCCTCTAGGAAATTAAAAACATATTTTCAGTGTCACCCGATCTGCGTGGTGACTACTTATCCTCTTCGCAATATTTTGCATAAGCCCGAGCTTTCAGGCGGATTGGCTAAATGGGCCGTCGAGATCATGGGTACGATATCAAGTATCGATCCCGAACGACCATCAAGTCTCAAGTCTTAGCGGACTTCGTGGCCAACTTTACGCCAACCCTCATACCTGAGGTCGAAAAGGAACTATTAATAAAGTCGGGTACATCATCGGGGGTGTGGACCCTCTTCACAGACGGTGCTTCAAACATGAAGGGGTCCGGGTTGGGCATCGTTTTGAAGCCACCCACGGGTAAAACAATTAGACAAGTTGTCAAAACTGCCAAGTTAACTAACAATGAGGCCGAGTATGAGGCCATGATTGCAAGTCTCGAGCTAGCTAAAGGTTTGGGAGCAGAAGTCATCGAGGAAAAATGTGACTCCTTGCTTGTGGTAAACCAAGTCAACAAAACCTTCGAGGTTTGAGAAGATCGAATGCAGAAATACTTGGATAAACTATAAGTGACTCTACATCGGTTAAAAGAATGGACTCTACAGCATGTGCCTCGAGAATAAAACAACGAGGCCGATGCCCTCACAAATTTGGGGTCATCAGTCGAAGATGATGAGATCAGTTCGGGGACTGTCGTACAACTGTCAAGGTCAGTAATCGAAGAAGGCCACGCCGAAATCAACTCCACGAGCCTGACCTAGGATTGGAGGAACAAATATATCGAATATCTAAAGAACGGGAAGCTTCCATCGGACCCTAGGGAATCGAGGACTCTACGTATGAAGGTCGCACGATTCACGCTGGCCGAAGACGAAAAACTGTATAGAAGGATGTTCGATGGACCATTGGAAATATGTTTGGGACCAGGAGATACCAATTACGTATTATGAGAAATTCACGAGGGCACTTATGGAAATCATTCTGGTGCTGAATCATTGGTTCACAAAGTCATCAGAGCAGGATACTATTGTGCCGATATGGAAAAAGATACAAAAGAGTTTGTTCGAAAGTGCGACAAATGTCAAAGGTATGCGCCGATGATTCACCAACCCGGAGAGCAACTCCACTCAGTTTTATCCCCATGGCCATTCATGAAGTGGGGAATGGATATCGTTGGCCCTCTGCCATCGACCCCAGGTAAAGCCAAATTTATTTTGTTTATGACTGACTATTTCTCTAAGTGGGTTGAAGCGCAGGCTTTCGAGAAAATTAGAGAGAAAGAAGTCATAGACTTCATCTAGGACCACATTATATGTTGATTCAGGATGCCTGCCGATATCGTATGCGATAATGGAAAGCAGTTTGTCGGCAGCAAAGATACAAAATATTTCGAAGATCACGGAATAAAAAGAATCATGCCGAATCGACAAACAAAACTATCATTCAAAATCTAAAGAAAAGATTGAACGACGCTAAGGGAAAATGGAGAGAAATATTGCCCAATGACGTCAAAATCCAGTACGGGGGCAACACCGTTTTCTTTAGTATACGGCACCGAAGCTCTGATCCCGGTTGAAGTCGGGGAACCCAATGTCAGGTTTCGATATGCAACGGAAGAGTCAAATCACGAGGCTATGAATACAAACCTCGAATTGCTAGATGAAAAATGGGAAGCCGCCCTCGTTCGAATGGCCACACAGAAACAACAGATTGAAAGGTACTACAATCGAAGAACCAATCTTCGACACTTCAAAATCGGGGACTTGATTATGAGGAAGGTCACCCTCAATACCCGAGACCCAAATGAAGGAAAACTTGGTCCGAACTGGGAGGGACCGTATCAGGTCCTCGATATCGTCGAAAAAGGATCCTACAAACTTGGCACTATGAACGGCGAACAATTACCAAACAATTGGAACATATCACTCCTCAAATGATATTACTGCTAAGGTATGACTTTCTCCATTTTTGTTTGTATTTTATACTAACCATTTGCAAATGTTTGATCCAAGTCATCAAAGGATTCTTCAAACGTACTCCTTAGGTCTGAAAGTACACATTGCACTCTTTTTCCCTTAGTCTAATTTTTATCCCAAATGGGTTTTTCCGGTGAGGTTTTTAACGAGGCAACCATTGTTCGTGTTAACTTAGAGCAATTCAACAGTATTCGAGTCTCCTTTACAATCAATCTTGAATACTGGGAGGCATCACCCTTGGATAGTTACAAGGAAAATATTTTGTGTCGACAGGGTTTCGATAGGTAAATTTTGTAGAGGACCAAACGGTCAAATAAATCGTGTCCCTGTATATTACTCGAGACCTAATGGAAAAACATGTACACATGTATAATTTATTGGAAGAAGTATTTTTCCTTACCATATGCTCCATGCTTTAGAAAAAATTATACTTTACAATTTTATACTTATGATCTATGGTGGAAACTGGCTTAAGGGTCGATCACAACTGAAATTCAAACAATTTACCCGATACTCGGGGACTTCCATCCAAAAAATCGACACGATCGAATTACTAAACCTGGAGATCGTAAGACCTTAAAAAGGCAATCCTCGATTTTATAGGCTACGACCACCCCACTCGGGGACTGATACTTTGAACAAGTTCGAAGTATAATAGGGGAACAAGCCCAAAAGGCGAATCCCAAGTTAAAGGCTACGGCCAAATCAACGCTGTTTGGAGGCGTTCAATTTCCGTTATTAAACAAGCCTTCAAATATTTTCACATATCGGTTAAAAAAGGCTACCCTCGGCTAAATTTCTAAGGGTCTCGATCATATCGACCCTCGAAAACCCTAATGGATATAAAGGCGTTCGAACTCTCGAACAAATTCTTTATTTTATGCTAAGGCATTATGAAACAAAGGGTCTCGATAATATCGACCCTTGAAAATCCTAATGGGTACGGAACCATTCGAACTCTCGAGCAAATCCTTTATTTTGTGTTAAGGCACAATAGAATTTATATAACGATAAACTTTTCAAGCAGAAAATGGGGAGAAAGCCATTTCTTTCTATGGCGTATCAGCCTAATTCAAGAGCCTAAAAGGCCAGTTTATTTTTGAGTTCGAAGAAATAATCCTCACTCAATTGAAACCTAAGGGTCACCCTAGTCTGAGTTCGAGAAAGTACTCACTCGATTATAAAAATTACACTAGTTCGGTTTCAATCAAATTGCCTAAGCCTCGAACTTATGAACAAAACTTTCATAAGGCATAAGTAAAACAAAACTTTCACAAGGCATAAATGAAATAAAGATAAGTCGAAAAGGAAAGAGATATTTATATATATGAGAATATTTACAAGGTCCAATCAGGATCCTATACAAAAGATCAAAAGTGAAAAATCCTAAGGTTCCTGATCTCCTCCGGGGGAAGCTTCTTCTCCATCGAGGTCCTCCCCATTCTCGGACCTGCTCTTGCTTCCATCATCATCATCATCATCATCATCGAAAGTGGCCAGCGCTCCGGCTTTGGCTTCATGCTCTCTAGCCTTTACTATCTCGTTGGTAAGATCTAAACCTCGAGCGTGGATCTCCTCGAGGGTTTCCCTCCGAGATTGGCATTTGGCGAGTTCG
>AWOL01S0018847.1:17602-35126 GCA_000715115.1 Nicotiana otophora | reverse complement strand
TTGAATGCTTTGGTCCCCCTTAATAATGCTTAAAAAAAATAAACCAAAGTTACATGAGTTGACCTAAGAAACCTGTAGAAGCACACTGAAAATGAATGAAGTAAAACTACTCTATAATTATAGTGAAAAGGACTTAGTCTTCTATGGAAGCAAGTCCGATGGCAGCAACTTTGTCTTGAGCATCAGGGTCTGCACGTGCATTGCTGTTGGCGCGTGCGACACTATTTGGATCTGCCAGCGGCTGGGCGCTGGTGCTTGGCATTGGGCCTGCGCGCGGGGCACTGTCTGTGCGGACGGCGCTGTTGGCAACATGATGGTTTGTGTGCGCGGCATTGTCGGTGCGTGCGGCACTGATGGCATTCACCAGCCGCTGGGCGCTGGCACTGATTATCGGTGGGGTGACAGAGGCGCATGCGCGCTTGTCACTTGGCGCTGCCGAGACCACGAGGCCGACCGTGGTGCTAGGCGTTGGGAGGCTTGCCGTGACGCCACGGGGCGCGTCCAAGGAGTAATGAGTCGATGATGGAAAGCAACCCATAACATTCTCCCCCACCTGATTTGGCAACGTCCTCAGAGCCTTACCTGCCAGATGATGATGATTGGTCATGCTCTTATTGGCTGGGAGGTCTGTTCCCCTCGGTGTTGTGAGATGGCTTTCTGAATGATCTTTCATGTATTTCTGAAATAGCCTGAGGCGGCTGACATGGAAGACTGGATGGATTTTCCGCCAGGCTGGTGTGTTCAGCTGGTATGTGGATTTCCCGATGCGCCTTTCAATGGAAAAGGGTCCGATGTATTTTTGCAATAGGCGAGGATCTTGGGTCCTCTTTGCAAACAAGTTTCGCTTTGGGGTTCTCACCATCACTTTGTCCCCTGCTTGATGTTGGGCAAAGCGAAGGTTTTGTTCGGCATACCTCATTGCCCTCTCTTGGTCTTTGATAAGATAGCTCCGCACTATCTTCAAAGTTTGCTCCTATTTTGTCGAGAAACTGGCAGCTCGATGAGATAATGGCATGTTTGGTGCATTCACATTTTGTGGGAGTAGCGGTTGCTGTCCGATAACAATTTCAAAAGCGCTTTTGTTTGTATGGGCTCACTTTTGTGAATTAAAACACAACTGAGCAACATCCAGAAGCTTCACCTAATGTGTTTGTGACCCGGTTGCAAATTGGCGGAGATATTCCTCCAGCATGTCATTGAACCGGTCTGTTTGATCATATGTTTGATGATGATGATGGTTTGAGTTGTAACTCAATTTGGATCCGAGGCAACTGAAGAGTTGGGTCCGAAATTTACTAGTGAAGCGTGGGTCACAGTCACTAATGATGTTGCTGGGCATACCCCAATGTTTGACAACATGAGAGAAGAAGAGGCGAGCTGTATCTTCTGCCGATATGTTTTGTGGGGCTGCGATGAAGGTAACAATACTTGGAAAATTGGTCTACTACCACCATGATGGTTGCATGATTTCCGACCTTGGGTAATCCTGTGATGAAATTCAAGGAAATGCTTTCCCAAGGTCTCTGTGGGACAGGTAGCGGCTCCAAGAGTTCCGCTTGTGCTGAGTGATCAGACTTGTCCTTTTGGAATGCTTGACAAGTCTTTACACAATGAGGGGCGCCATGAGCTGTTGGCCGCCGATGATGTGATGGTTTTTTGATGACGTTGAGGGCAGCCGGAGCCGTAGGTTCAGGTCTGTTGGTTCCCTCCTTTAACTGCATGGCCATGATATTTCCAGTGGCCATCTTCATGGGTATGCACGGTATGGTGCGGGGTTTGGCCCCGTTGTCTCCCATCATTAGGAGCATGTTGGCATATGGTACCGGGATGGTGTTTGTTTGCCTCAGAAATTCCAATCCCACTATCCATTCGAAGTCATCGATGATAGCTATGCGTAGGTCGAATATTCCCTTGAATGGGCCAAGCTTCATTGGCACTTCTTTGGCTATTCCACTCACTGGCTGAGATGGAGAGTTGATAGCCTTGACACGACCCTTGCATTTTTGCACTGCTAGACCAAGGCGTTGCACCTAAGCTAAGGCCAGGTAGTTGTGGCTAGCACCCGTGTCTATCAATGCCCGAATAGGTCTATCGTTTACTTTCATGTCAACAAACATTAAGGTCCTCTTTTGTGATGTGGGAGGCCTCTCGTCCGCCTTTCCTTTCCCTTTCTTGTCGATTGGGAATGCGTTCTTCTTGGGGTTGCCAGCACTAATTCCCGCCAAGGTATCATAAATGGAGCCAACAAATGCGTTGAAGGCCCCTACTTGTTCTGCGCCGACTGAGCCGTCCTGATCTGACTCATCATCGTCAACAGTTTGTTGAGCATTGAGTTGGATATTAGGGCACTGATTGTTCCAATGTTCCCGCTGCAATGACGACATTCTGATGGGGTCTTTCTCCCCTGATTGTTGTTGACTGATGCAGCACTGTTGCTACTTGAGGAAGGAGCCTTAGATTTGGATGCACCTCGATCTGTTCCGTTTTTGTTAGGGCCACCGTTTCTAGGTTGGCTCCCGTTGTATCCCCCTCGGACAGGCGTCTGGGACCTATCCTTCTGAGTTTCCAACTGATAATCCCCAAGGCACTCTGAAACTTGAATGGCCTTGGGCAGGGTATCTACCCGTTATATTTGCAGCTCCATACGAGCATGAGGTTTCAAACCTTCTATGAATGCGAACAGTTTGTCTTTGTCCCCCATATCCCGTATGTTTAGCATGCGTGCGGAGAATTTACGCACGTAGTCCCGCACCGACCTGGTGTGGCAGAGTTTACGCAACTTTCTCCGTGCATTGTATTCCACATTTTCGGGGAAGAATTGCAGGCGTATGGCGGCCTTTAGTTCTGCCCATGTCTGGAGAGTATCTTCACCGGCCCTGATGGCTTTGTATTTGACTCGTCACCAGAGTTTTGCATCACCCTGAAGATACATGGCAACAATTGCTACCTTTTTGGATTCTTCCAATTGTCCCACGGCATCGAAGTATTGTTCGATGTCGAAGATGAAGTTTTTCACTTATTTAGCATCCCGGGCTCCGTTGTATGGCTTGGGCTTCGGAATTTTCAGCTTTTGTGGCATGGGGGCAATGTTCATGGCACCCCTGATGTGGTTTTTGCCTCCTTTGAACAGGCTTTGAAGGGCAGCATTGACAACATTGAGCTGGCCTGTCAAGTTGTCTATGGTTTGCTGCATGACGGTCAGTCTGTCTGCCTCTAGTTCCCGATGGGATAAATCCTCGGCACGCTCCTGTTGGAGATCCTCGAATTTGCCATGTATTTTAGTTGCCTCGACGACAGTCATTTCCCTGTCTTCCTCAGAGTCGTGACTGATGTTTGCTATGTCAATTTCTGCCTGCCACATTCTGCGGTCCAGGTCGTCCAACCTTTGCACTAGGTTGGATTTTAGATCAGGCAACGTATCCACGATGGGTCATAATGCATCAACCGTCTGTTCCCCGTAATTCACCATGGTCAAAAATGGTGATGATGATGGCAATGAGTTCCCTCATCCGATGTCAAGCCTAGGCTCTGATACCAACTGTTACGCGGCGCCTTCCTGAAGTTCCTTGGAAGGGCGATGTAAGGCTAAGCAACCGATGTCAGTGCGGTTGCTATGCGCCAACTGAGGTCCTCTCCGTATGCTAGACTAGATTGTCAGTGCCGTACGTGAACCAATGTCGTGAGCAATTAAGCAGCGAAAAATGAGAAATTGATGATGAAAGCTGGTGATTGTATTAATGATGATGAAAGCTATTACAAGATGCAATGCGGTATCGGGGGGGAGAGACACCAGTACAAAGAATTGTTTGAATGCTTGAATGTTCGAATGCTTTGGTCCCCCTTAATAATGCTTAAAATAAATAAACCAAAGTTACATGAGTTGACCTAAGAAAGCTGTAGAAGCACACTGAAAATGAATAAAGTAAAACTACTCTATAATTACAATGAAAAGGACTTAGTCTTCTATAGAAGCAAGTCCGATGGCAGCAACTTTGTCTTGAGCATCAGGGTCTGCGCGCGTATTGCTGTTGGCGCGCGCGACACTATTTGGATCTGCCAGCAGCTGGGCGCTGGTGCTTGGCATTGGGTCTGCGCGCGGGGCACTGTCTGTGTGGGCGGCGCTGTTGGCAATATGATGGTTTGTGCGCGCGGCATTATCGGTGCGCACGACACTGATGGCATTCGCCAGCCACTGGGCGCTGGCACTGATTATCGGTGGGGCGACAGAGGCGCATGCGCGCTTGTCACTTGGCACTGTCGAGACCACGGGGCCGACCGTGGCGCTAGGCGTTGCGAGAGTTGCCGGGACGCCACGGGGCGCGTCTAAGGGGTCATTGGTCGATGATGAAAAGCAGCCCATAACAGGAGGTATGCAATATTTATTTATTAATAAGAAGGCAAGGACATAATTATAAAAAAATTTCTATACTATTTAAAACCACACAAATATTTTAGATTATAGTCTACAGGCACTACACTATTACACCAATTAGAATTGAAGAGTCCGAATCTTTGATCTAAATTTCACATGATTGGCTTGTGCTTGTCCATAAGATGATACAAAGCTATGGATGGACTTTTTGTTTTCATTTTCGGAAGTTTGAGCGGATTTAATGTAGTGAAATATTAAAGGGTTGTTAGTGAACCTCCAGATGAAAATACTACGTATATTTATTAAGATTAAGACGTTGAAGTTTAAATAGATATTTTATTATTAAGATACTTTATTTAGATTTGAACATTGAATAGTTAAGATTATTTATTTTTTCAGAATATGTATGGTTTGTCTTTACTTAAAAATTAATAAATATAAATTTTAAAAAATTAATATAAATATTATATTCATATAATATTAGATACAAAATAAACTTACATGAAGTTGTATATTTTTTTCTTTGATGAATAATACTCTAAAAGCTAGTAGTAGTGTAGTGTAAACTATCGATGAATGTGATAGGCTATGATGGTTACAAGGTAGTGACCGGTGATAGTAGTGATTTTTAGAGGAGGGCTGAGGATAGTGATTGTGTAGTGGCGGTGCACGACGTGTGATGGTAGCCCGAGGTGATGGTTGTACGGTGGTTGGTGGTTGGAGGTGGTTGGTAATGATAATTATGTCATGAAAGCTTATGTCAGGAGTAATGGTAGAAATAACTAGTGGTTGAGGTTATTAGTGGTTGTGGTGGTGGAGTGGAGATGGTTGTTGTTGGTGAGGATTGGTTGGTGATTTAGTAATGGTGGTTGCATAGTAGAGGTTGGTGGTAAAGATGGTTGGTAGAAGTGATAGGTTGCAGTTGATGGTAGATGTGATGGCGGTGATGGTGGTTATATGATCGCAGCGGTGGTGACCTTATTATACTATTTCGATGTAGTAAGACAACAAATAGCCGCTTTGAGCACTTAATTTAAAACATATTCATTTTCTAAAAATTATTTTTATTTTAGCTATTTTTGACAAACTTCAAACATCATGTTGTTACTACTGCTTCTTCTTTTTAGACCTTCGGGTCAAGACATTCAGTTATCAAGTTATAATACTAAAATCAAACTTCATCAAACTTTAGACCCAAAGCTCTGAAACTTCATACCTGCGATTTCAACTTCATATCGTTATTTTGAGATGAAAACTTAATAGATTAATAAATTTCGATATTATACTATTTAAGAGACTCAACTTGAAAAGTTCTAATCAGGTCGAACTCAAAGAGAAGGAAAAACTAACAAAAAGCATTTATCTATGTTTAGTTAAAAAATTAGGAAAAGATAATAAAATTCTCATACGGGTGACCTAGTTGATCTTTAGTAAATAAGTTTTTTAAATCTTTCAGCTAATTAAACCAAAATACTCAAAATATCAATAGTGGCAAAAAGTTGAAAATCAGTTGATTGACTGCAACTTGTACCTTGTTGGTGAGGGTTTCATTCCTCACCATGTAATCCACTCTCTTATTTTTGTATTTGTAAAATATGGATGTTATGTATGGCTAGCAAAGAGAACGACGTGTGGCATGAATGTTTCAATCAATATCACTAAACTCACGGTTATTATCGTCAAAGATTGAAGATCTGGAGAGTTTATTATAGATCCGGAAAGTTACCCTTGAAGTTGCATCGTGCAAACCAGACAAGAAAGATCCAGAACCAACCTTCCGAGTGAACACAAGCGTTTGTATGCATATACATCATGACCCAATAGACTCCAAGGAAAGAGGGATCCTCATTAACCATGATCGTCAGTTATGCCCCAGGTAATCATAACTGAGGAGATTTGCACTTGTATCAGATAATGCGCATAATAGCTATCCGAGATATGGGGGAGAAGTTACACTAAGTTGACACTATAAATACTCCCTTACCCTCAAGAATTTTCAAATTTTCAATTTTTCATTCATATTGTTACTATACAAAAATTACTACTGATTCAATTGTTCTAAACATCACGATCAACTGTGAATTTCCTTCATAGGATTATCAATAAGAATCTCTTTACTTCTTCTATTCCGCATTACTTTGTTCTCATTTGCAATTATAATCTTGCGTAACGACCCCACCAGTTATTTTGCTTTCTAGGTCTTTGTTCCACTATTTAAGACTTTCTGTATGTACTTTTATTGTTGTATGACTTGCGAGGATGGTTGGTTTGCTTTTGGGAGTTTTCAGGTTGAATTCGAAATACTTAATTCCATAATAGTGGCCTAAGGTGTCCAAGTTTGACTTGAGTCAACACTTTGAATAAGCGACCTTAGAATTAGGATTTAAAGGTTCCAATAGGTCTGTATGATAATTTTGGACTTGGACGTATGTTCGAATCAAGTTTCGGGTAGACCGGGAGAGTTTCAACGCTTATTGTTGAAAGTTAGCATTTTGAAAGTTTTAAAATTTCCTAAGTTTGATTTGAGTGAGTTTGGTGTTATCGATGTCCGTTTGGGATTCCGAGCCTTGGAATAAGTTTGTATTATGATTTATAACTTGTGCATAAAATTTGGCGTTATTCCGAGTTGTCTAAGTATGGTTCGTCGCGTTCGGAGTTGGTTGAAATGAGTTTGAAGATTAGAAGTTGATTAATTTAGTTTTGAGGTGCGATTCTTAGTTTCAGTGTTATTTTATGTGTTCTGAGGCTTCGAGTAAGTCCGTAGTATGTTTATGGACTTATTGGTATATTTGGACGGGGTCCCGAATGGCTCGGGTGTATTTCGGACCATTCGAAGCAAAGTTAAAGTTGGCTGAAATTGCTAGTGTGCTTCATGATCGCGAAGGTAGTCCCGCGATCGCGAAGAAAGCTGGAGGGAGGTCTGGGATTTTAGTCTTTGCGAACTCAAAGAGGTCCTCGCAAACGTGAGAGAGGATCTAGTCATTCTTCACGAACGCATAGACAACTTCGCGAACGCGAAGAAGGGATGAGCTATGTTGGGTTGGAAGGCAATTGGCCTTTGCGAATGGGACTGGGGGATCGCGAACGCAGAAGGCTGTGAGATGGTTCATCGCAAATGCGACCGGCTGGTCGCGAACGCGAAGGGTATTTTTGGTCAGCTGGAATAGTTGGTCTTCTCGATCGTGAGGGACCTTCCGCGGCGGGAAGAAGAAATCTCTGGGAAGACTTGATTTTTAATACGGGATTTAACTCATTTTCTCTCATTTTCACTTGGGTTGGCCGAATTCGGGGAGCTATTTTGAGGGAATTTTCATTAAGCATCACAAGGTAAGTGAATTCTACTAACTTTTGAGTTAAATACATGGATTATAGGTAGATGTAACATGAAAATTAGTAAAACATTATAAATAATTTGTTGGAAATCTAGTGTTTGATAAAAATGGGATTTGACTATGAAATTAGTTATGGAATTGGGAATAAAGTATATATTTGAGTTCATGAAGTCACGGGTAACAATTATCTTCAAACAATTTCGGAATCCGGGCACGTGGCCCCGGGGTGACTTTTATGGGCTTTCCAAATTGGGTTGAGAAATTATTTTAATAGATGAATTATGAACTTTTGAGCATATATTGATTAGTTTGTATGACTTTTAACTAGTTTCGGATTGCTTGACGTCCTTGGGGGTCTACTAGTGAGGTGTTAGAGCCGAGTAGTGAGCTTAGAAGCGAGGTAAGTCTCTTGCCTAATCTTGTAAGAGGGAATTATCCCCTTAGGTGTATATATTATTGTGTACTACTTATTGTTGGGGTACGTACGCACGAGGTAACAAGAGTCCGTATATAGCTATATTCATATTATGTCCGGGTAGAGTTAGATTCACATCATGCCTTAAATGTGCTATTTGTATTAATCTTGTATACTTGATTTCCTTAATTTATGACTGGGATTGAGCTAGAATAAAATATTGACCGAGTCTCTTACTTTGAAAATTGTGAAATATTTGATGAACGATAGTTTCGTGTCTTCTCGACTCGCATGTATTTTCTTGAGTGAGAGAGTTTTTCTATTCTAATAAGATCGGGTCGTTCCCCTCGGCAGGATTAAAAACCATTCTAATGGGATCTGGTCATTCGTCTCGACAGTGTTATAAATTACTCACATGGGATCAGACTGTTCCCTCGGCAGTATTGTAAATTACTCTTATGGGCCGTTCGCCTCGACAATATTGTGAGTTATTCTTGTGGGATTGGTCCGTTTGTCTAGGCAGTATTGTATAACATTATTCTTATGGGATCGGGCCGCTCGCTTTGGCAGACTGGTGCGTAACACTTGAGATTTGATTTGGTATTGATATCAGTAGATTTTGTGCCTTCGAGGCCGGTTATGACATTCTGGTGATTTCGTAATGATCCATATTTGGAAATTTATTATTAAATTTTATCTTTTCGTTGTTACTTGATGTATTTCACACCTGTCTACTTTATCTATTTTATTATTTTGACCACTAGTAAGTAAGTCGACCCCTCCTCACTACTTCTTATAGGTTAGACTAGATACTTACTGGGTACGCGTTGATTTACGTACTCATATTATATTTCTGCACTGATTGTGCAGGTACTGAGACATGTACTTTCAATGGTGACAGGGGCGCGTAGATGCCTCGCACTGAGACTTAGTGGTGAGCTACCTTCCATGCTTCGATCTGCGGTACCCGGAGTCTCCCTCTGCCTTATTTATTATTTTTGTCAATTTTATTTCAGACAGTAGCTGTAGTAGTTTTTGTATATTCCCTAGATTGCTTATGCACTTGTGACGATGGGTTTTGGAGGCTTCTAATAGGCTTTCATAGTTGTATTTATGATTATCATCACTTCACTTTATGTACTATTCGCACTCATTATTTTGGTAAAGCAGTATGTATGTTTTCATGAATTCTGGCTAAAATGCTAGTTAGCTAATGAAACTCCTAAGTTTAATAGTTAACATGGATAATTAAATTGGAGGTTCATGTGTTGGCTTGCCTAACAATGGTGTTGGGAGCTATCACGACCTATTATGAGTTTTGGGTCGTGACATCTTGTAAGTCTATTTTTCATTGGCAATTAATTGGATTGAACAAATTTTTTGTGGCCATATAAATTTAATTGATTTAGCCTATTAATCGAATTTTAGGTTAAATAGTTGAGCCCCATCGTAGGGCCTAAAATATTGTGCTTGCATTTTAAAATATCGTTTATGTTTCTACAACTCCCTTGATTAGCACATGCTAACTATATTTTAAAGAACATAATATCTAGAACCAAACCCTACTAGCAGGAGGAACTTCAGATGATTAAAGCCCCGGAAATTCATGTCCCTATTCAGGAAAAATTCCCCCCAGAGATCTTCTAGTAGGGGCGGAGAGAAACCCGGATTAGAAGATACAATGAAAGGTTTCATAGCCCAACAATATGTGTGGAATAACTAGTTCGAGAAAGTATTAATGGATTTAACTGGCAGTTTGCATGCCGAAACACTAGCAGCCCTTCCACCAGGAACTGTACTAATTACAGAGACTCTATACTCCGTGTCAAGAAACTCTAGTACTGGGAGACTGTCCAGAGATTCAGGGGATGGAGGTTTAGGTACAAATGGTAACATAGATTTACAAAGTTTTATTCTAACTATGTAGGAAAAGTTGTTGAAATAGATCAAGGAGGAATGAGCATATCGACTAGATTCCTGGTGTCCTGCCCGTTATCAAGGGGATAAACATAGACAACTAATCTGAATAGCCTTGGAAGTCGAGTGCTGCTCCATTACAAATTCCAAAGAAGTTTAAGATGCTTGACATTTCAAAGCATGATGAAATATTAGATCCTCAGGGTCATGTCACAGCTTATACAACAAGAGTTAAAGGAAATGACATGAAAAAGCTAGATATTGAGTCGCTACTCATGAAGAAGTTTGGAGAAATGCCTATGAAAAGGGCAGTAATCTGGTATTCTCTTTTACTCGAAAATTTGATTAGTTTATTTTTTGAGCTTGCATATGCCTTCATTAAGGAACATGCCATAGCTTAAAAGGTAGAAAAGCAGATGGAAGAGATTTTCAAGATCCAACAAGAAAGTATGGAGTCACTCACAAAATTGTTGGACTAGTTCCAAAGAAAAAGGATGTTGCTGCCTCCAGTTTCGGGCAATTAGGCTGCAGCGGTTGTTGTAAAAAATTCTGAGGAAGAGGAGCTTGGAAGATACAAGGAGACTAAAGAAAATTCTACGAGAGTTCCCACCAAAAACCTATAACAATATGTATAACCGATATAGTATCAAGATCCTGATAAAAGAGGACACAATAGTTTGGACGAATGCCGATTATAAGATACGAAGAAGATACACTGACCACCTGAAGAGCATATCAAGACAAATATAACCCGATTGCAAAAAATTCTAGTAGTCGATATGAGCCTTATTCTGGACCCTTTGATGAGATCTCAATAGAAGAAAGGAATCCAACCGAGATAGTAGATGAGAATGGTCAAGACAAATATTGGTCCCACTTGGACAAGTAAAGAAGTGGATGTGCCAAAGCTCGGACACTACAACTTCAATATAAGTGTCTTCAAATTGGTGGCAGTATTAAGGGAAATGGGTGATAAGGTAAGATGGCGTAAAGAGATAAAGTGATATCCCAGCAAGCAAAGTCAAGAATTTTGGTGTGAGTTTCGCAATGATCAGGGGCATAAAATAGTGGATCATAGGGTTTTACAAAATAAAGTGACTCATCTTCTAAAGCATGGGTATCTCATGAAACTGTTTAGTGAAAAAGAAAAATAGTCTCATATGAAGAATTAGAGCAAAGAAGGTCCTCCTCGAGCCTCGACGCCCAAACAGATAGATGATGTCATTTCTGAAGGCGTAAAGGTAAACATAGTAACATTCAAGGGTGCAAAGAAATTTGGTAAGAGATCAGTTAAGCATGAAAAGCACTGCAGAGAATAATTAATGAGAGAAAGTATTACTTTCGATGAAGAAAAGGCAGCCGCACTAGTGATGCTTCATAACGACGCATTGGTAATTACATTACATGCCTTAGATACTAATGTTAAATGATTTTTGATTGATCCAAGTAATTCAATAAATATCATCCAATTATGAGTTATCAAAAAAATGCAATTGACGGAAAAAATTATCCTAAAACCGTAATTACTCTCTATATGCAACAACTCTAGCAGGAAGGTGAGAGCAACAACTCTAGCAAAATGACGGAAGGTGAGATCGTCGTAACAAATTTTGCAAAACGAGCATCAAGGATACTCAATTTCAGGTAGTAACTGGAGATATGGCTTAGAACGTCCAAATGGGGAATTAGAGAAATTAAAGGAGAATAAAAAATAGTACATGAATTTAATTCGGTTGCCATTGCAAGTGGATTCGCCAAATATGGAAGCACCGAATAGCAACCAAAGTAGCAGGTATCGCAAAATGCTGCAAACCCCCCAACTGAAGGAAGTTCAAGCTCGGTTGAACAACTAGACACACATATTCTGATATAGTCATTGAGTTGAAAGAGATGGATGCCACCAAATCAAATGTCCAAGATTTAGAAGCAACAATACTCTTTTTTGACTACGAGTAGAGAAAGGTTTACATTGATTCAGGACTCAACCCTGAGCTCTAAAGTAAGTGGATTGAATTTTTACGGACTGACATAAATTGCTTTACTTGATCCTCATGTTGGCAGATATTCCACCAGAGGTAATGACCTATAAACCCACGACATCCACCAGCCAAGCAAGAGAAGAGAAAGAGTAGGCTTTTTCGAAATTAAATTATAAAAGATGAGCTCTCCAAACTTCTAAAGATTGGATCAATCCGAGAAGTCAAGTATCTGTACTGGTTAGCTAATATGGTGGTGGTCCCAAAGAATCGATTACACTAACTTAAATAAACATGCCCCAAAGATTATTTTCCTTTGCCACATATAGATCAACTAATTGATGCAACTACTGGGCATGAACTTTTCAGTTTTTTAGATACATATTCAAGGTATAATAAAATTATAATGGACCTGAAATATTAGGAAAAGATAACATTTATCAAGAACCAGGGAAATTACTGCTACAACGTGAAGCCATTCGAACTAAAGAATATAGGACCCACATATCAACGGCTGGTAAACCAAATGTTCAAAGACTATATTATAAATACCATGAAAGTATACATTGACAATATGCTGGTAAATTCAATTTAGGCAATGGATCATTAGAACAATTTATGAGAGACATTCTTGATCTTCTAGAGGTATAACATGAAGCTAAACCTAGAGAAATGCACGTATGGGATCGCGTCCGGTAAGTTCCTGGGTTTCCTCGTCTCCAATAGAGGAATTGAAGTTAATTCATCTCAAATCAAAGCTATTGAAGGGATACATGATATTCTAACGAGTAAAAAGGAAGTACAAAGATTGACAGGCCAAAAAGCAGCCTTGGGGAGGTTTATATCGAGGTCCTCAGAAAAGAGTTAAGTTTTGTTCAGTGTTAAAGAAGCCTAAATACTTCAAGTTGAATTCAAAATGCTAGAATGTGTTAAAGAATATGAAAATCTACTTGGCTAAAACTTTACTGCTCTCGAAGCCTCAAGAAGGGTAACAATTGCTAGTCTACCTAGCAGTTTCAAAAGTCTCAGCAAGTGCAGTGCTAGTTCGAGAAGACAAAGGTACACAATCTCCCATCTATTATGTTAGAAAAATACTATTAGAGACAGAAACTAGTTATCCACACTTAAAAAATTGGCCTTGGCACTAATAGTGGCTGCCTAGAAACTAGATTTTATTTTCAGTGTCTTCCTATTTTGGGAGGCACAACTTTCTCATTACAGCATCCTTTATAAACTGGAGCTCTAGGGACGTCTTTCCAAGTGGACGGTCGAACTTAGTGAGTATGATATATCATACCAATCATGTACTACCATCTAGTCAAAAGTCTTAGCTGACTTTGTAGCCAACATTAGTATGAACATCCTTCCAGAGGGTGAAAAGGATATGATTATTTGCTTTTGAAGTAGCCCCCCAGTCTGGATCATATTTACCGATCAATAATCCAATGAAAAAGGGTCCGGTCTTATAATAGAACTCGTTGCGCCTTCTGAAGAGACAGTTAGACAATCTATAAATTATTATTATATAACTAACAACGACGCCGAGTATGAGGTTGTAGTTGCAGGGCTCAAACTAGCCAGGGGATTTGGTGCATAACACATCAAATTAAAGAGTCATTCCCAACTCGTGATTAATCAAATCCAAGGGTCATACATGGCATGAGAAACCTTCGATACGGTAGAACATAGGAAAAGTCATAGCTCTTATGGCTCAGTTTCAGGAATAGAAGACCACGCAGACAACTTGAGATGAGAATTCTAAAGCATATGAGCTGGCAAATCTCGGATCAACAGAAAATATTACCGAATCCGAAAATAACTCAATTGTTCACTTGTTTCACTTCACCCTCAACCAAAGAAGAATAATGTAAATTCAACCAATTTAACCTAATATTGGCGTAATGAGTTTATAAATTACTTTCAAAATGGGACGTCGCTTGAAGATTAAAATAAACTCGAGTAACCCAATACTGCCTTATCAAAGGAGAACTTTATCAGAGGATATTCAATGGTCCTTTAGCTAAGTGCCTACATGATGAAAGAAGTCCTGAAAGGAAATTATGAAAATCATTCTAAAGATAGATCTTTAGCCTGAAGTTCATCAAAGCCAGATATTACTGTGCATCAACTACACCAACAGGCAGAACCAATACAAGTCCTAATATTTTGTGCATCAACTACACCAACAGGCAGAACCAATACACTTCGTTCTTTCACCATGGCCTTTCAGGAAATAGGGGATGAATATAGTTGGATAGCTTCCTAAAGCCCCGGTTCAGGTGAAGTTCTTGCTAGTTTTGATTGATTACTTTTTAAATGTGTTAAAGCAGGTGCATTTGCAAAAGTCCAGGAGAAAGAAGTAATAAACTTTATGTGGAGAAACATAATATGTTGGTTAGAAGTTCTGAGTGAGATAGTATGTGATAACAGATCACAATTCATCAGAGCGAAAGTTACCGACTTCTTTGATGGATGGAAAATCAAAAAGATCACTTTATCCCTCTACTATCCCGGAGCAACCGCCGAGCAGAGTCATCAAACAAAGTTTTGATGAACAATTTGAAGAAGTGGCTAGAAGAGGCTAAAGGAAGATGGTGGATAGAGTTATCCAGAATTTTGTGGGCATACATGACGATGACAAAAACGAGTACATGCAAAACGCCCTTTTCACTCGTATCTAGATCAGAAGCTCTGATACCGGTTGGAATAGGTGAACCAAGCTTGAGGTTTTGCTTATGAAATCAATAAGTCTAACCATGAAGCCTTAGCAAAAAATTTGGATCTGGTAGAAGGACACTAAGATATGAAATTAATTCAGATGGCTGCACAAAAGCAAAGGATTGAGAAGTACCACAATCAGAGAGCTAACCTCTGGTACTTAAACGTATGAGATTAAGTCCTTCAGAAGGTGTTCCTCATAACACAAGAACTCAATATCCGAAATCTTAGCCCCAATTGAGAAGGTCCCTATCGAGTTCGCGGGATCACTGATAAAGGAGATTATGATCTCGAGACCAGGAATGGAAGCAGCTTCAGGCTAATCAAAACGTCGCCCACTTGAAGCGTTATTACTTCTAAAGGATCCACATTGGCTTTGTCCTTCTCTCCTATATATTTTAATTTTTTATATTTATTTATACTAACCTTTTTAGACAATAGACATAGCTAGCCCGACTGGATAATAACTATACTAACCCTTGGTAACCTCTTAGAACTATAACCGCTCTGTACCAGGATAAAAAACGTATGTGTAAAAAGGCTATAGAAACACTCCCCATCCCCCTAATTTCTGTTTCAGGAATCAGACCAAGACCAATGGAAGATCAAATCATCAAAACAATTGAATGATAAGACTAGTGTTCGAGTTTTTATATTTTTAGCTCGACCAACTGGGAGGGCCATACTATATAGAGATATGAAGATCAATTATGAAAACTGAAGATGAGTTTTAAGCTTCTGAGAATTTTATGCACAAGATTTACTCTTAGCACGAGTAATGCAGTCAGAAGCAGATCAGTCTAAACGAGATATAATATCTAGTATATCTTGTATCTAGTCTAACGGTGACCATTTTATCCCTTCTAAACGGCTAGAGTAAGTTTTTCTCGGATATGTTATTCTTCTTCATTAATCAAGTCTACTAAAGTGACTTAACACTTGGCTTTGTATAAGGATCATTTATCCCATATGAATTAATGAGAATTTTGAATATCATTTTCATTATCTGAACATGTATTTTATTTTACTTAGTATATTTTCATATACTTTGGATCGAATTCGGTATCCCTTCGGACTAAATGTCCCATTGGATTAATTATATTATTTTACGCCTAAATAAAGATGAGATGTCATCTTCATATGTATCAAATAACATAAAATGGACCTGTCTTTTTCTTACCCAAAATACACGATATCTCAATTAAATTTTATCGTTCGAAAACTATGAACCAAGAAGAAAATCTCAAACCTATAAGACTAAATGCAAGTACCCAAGTGAGGAATTGATTTCAATAGTGCCGAAAATACACGTGAAATGTTTCTAAGCATAAAATATTTATAAATTGCAAGAACGAAGATCTCAAAATAAAATTCATTAATAGTTGAAGGCATGAAAGCCAGAAAGTAAACTATAGATGATCCAAAAATAAAAACAATTAAAAATCATCTTCAAGCATCATCTGGTTTTGGGGTGAGGAATCTGGGTTGGCAAATTTAGAAGTTGATGAAGCAAGCAACCCAATCTCCTCTTGACTGGTATCCTCATCTAGAATATCTAAAGACTCCTCCTCATCTGAAGATTCATCTTCGGATACTTTCGGCCGAATACATGTTCATGGCACGTCGGGTAAACGCCACTGTTACTTCCACCTTTCGAACTTCCTCATCCATGTCAGGAAGTTTGGCATGAGTTTCTTTCAATAGCTTCAACCGGGACGCCAAGGTAGCAAAGTTCACCTCAAGCTCTAATTAGATATTCAGGTCATCAAGTTAAGAAGAAACTTTGTTATGTTCAGCTTGAAGCTCTTTCTCTTTGTTTCCAAAGCCTCAAGAGAAACTTTAAGAGTTTTCTCATTGCTCTATGATTCCCGGAGATCATGAGTGGCCCAGGAATACTCTTCCACCAGCTCGCCTGCGTATTTTTCCTTCTGAGAAAGTAACACCTTGAGACCTCGAATCCCTTCAGAATCCTTAGATGGTTGCTCGAAGAAAGAATTTTCTTATTTTTCCATCGTCCTCTTCAGCCGCTATAGATCTTCAATGGCTGCCTTGACCTGATGATCCAAGGCCATTTTTAATGAGTTTCTCAAACTCATACGCCTAATGATAATTTGATTTCTCTAGTTCCTAGATAGTAGTCTCTTGTTGGAGAACCATTTGCATAACTTCAATGGTAACCAGATTGCACTCCAAAGAATAGCTTGTAAGTGATGAGTACTCTACAAAAATTGAAGAAGGATAGCTCGGAAAGAAAACTCACCATGAGTGATGAATACATCACGTCATTTATCAACTCGGGGTAGAAAATTTGTCTGTCTTCTCTTTTATTGCGAACCAATCAATCCTTTCAATCATCTAGCAATATATTAAGGTCGAGACATAAGAGATTGACATTTATGACACCTCTACCATGACGCTGCGCTTGCCGATATTGGATGAAGAACTAGCGTCTGCCATTGGAAATGTTAAGAAGTCCGATCTAAATTGTCTTGTCTAGTTCTTGGACCAACATCAAATTTCATGAATAGTATGCCTAGGTTATCCAGATTCAGAACGAAGATCATTCTTATATTCTCCTCGGCGGGGACTTCTTCTTCAACGACCGCCACAACGATAGGGACATATTTTTTTGGTTCATTATAGATATGGAATTGAGCAGTCTAGGGATTGACTTAGGGAATGCTCTAATCATCCCTGGATTATTCTGTATTCTTCTTGCCGATTCTCCTTTTCTTCTTTGAAGGGCTGTAAAGATCCCCCTCCGGAGCAGTATTGGATATACCCATCTCTCCCT
>AWOL01S0018847.1:0-15659 GCA_000715115.1 Nicotiana otophora | reverse complement strand
CCCCCCCATTTTAAAGGGCCAGTTTGCAGCTAGATTTTGAGATCTGATCTTGAGGTTCATCAAAATAAGAAATTCTAGCTGAGATACGAGAATGTGTTTGTACCTTTCTCAACCAAAGACCTAAAATAATAAAGTAATTCGGAATCCTCCAAAGACAAAAGAAATTGAAAAGTCAGAATGTAACGACCCGACCTATTATTTTGATTAAGTTGGAAGAGTTGACCAAGTTTGACTTTTATGTATTTGACCACATATCGGAGATTTGATGATCCCGTTAAGTCCGGATGGTAATTCTGGACTTGGGCGTATGCCCAGATTTACATTTAGATATTTCTAGAAGGTTTTGACACTATTTAGCAAAAATTAAAAATTTAAAGATTTGGAATGTTCATAAGTTTGACCGGGAGTTGACTTTAATGATATCGGGTTCAGACTGTGGTTTCGAGGGTTGGAATAGCTTTGTTATGTCATTTGGGTCTTGTGTGCAAAATTTGAGGTCATTCCAGATTGATTTGTTATGGTTCGGCACGCGTTTTGGAAGTTGAAAGTTCAAAAGTTTATTAAGCTTGATTTAAGGTGCGATTCGTCATTTCGATGTTGTTATGTGTGATTTGAAACCTCGAATAGGTCCATGTTATGTTTTGAAACTTGTTAGCATGTTTAGACGGGGTCCTGAGGGGCTCGGGTGAGTTTCGGATGGGTTTCGACTTATTTTGGCACTGCTGTGTTCTGCTAATTTCTGGTGTTTCGGTTCTTCATCGCGATCGCGTAAAGGAGACCACGACCATGTAGTGTATTATGGGAGCTGGGTGATTTACTTCATCACGTTAGCGACTAGATGATCGTGTTCGCGTAGGTTATGGGGACTGGTATTCTTTGCATTCGCATCCTCTTCTACGCGTTCGCGTAGTATTTTGGCTGAGCTTGGCAATCGATGGTCTCTTCTTCGCGTTTGCGACAATACTCCCGCGTTCGCGTTGTTCTGTAACTTTATGTATGGCATTCGCGAGGCTTGTGCCACGAACGCGTAGAATTAATTGTGGCAGTGTATATTTGTGCATCGCAATCACAAGGGTACTACCGCGATCGCGTAGAGTACCACTGGGCAGTGCATATAAGTACTCTATTTTCGGACTTTGAGTCATTTCATCATATTTTGAGCTATGTAGCTCGGATTTAGACGATCTTGGAGGTGATTTTCACTACATGAATTGGAGTAAGTTTTTTCTACTCGATTTTAATTATATTTCATGAATCTATCTTCGTTTTTGGCATTGGTTGATAGTTCCAAAAGAGAAATTGAGGGTTTTGTCTAACTTTTCCTAAAGTAAATTTTTGAGTTTTCAACATTGATTCGGAGTCCGATTTAAGTGAAATTAGTATGGTTGGACTCGTAATTGAATGAGTTGTTGAATTTTGTGAGTTTTGTCGGGTTCCGATGTGCGGGCCTGGGTGAGTTTTCAAAATGGGTTAAGTCCCACAATAAAGTCTTAATAACAGCCACAGATGTTGCATTTGTGACAAGAGGCTCACAAAAGCGAAATTGGCGTCGCAAATGCGAATCCCGACCAACACTGTCTGCGTCGAAAAGGCAACAAAAGTCTCGTAAAGAGAGCTCAGGGACTTCGCAAAAGTGACAGTTTGTTTGCAAATGCAAACTCCCCCAGCCCAGCCCATCTTCGCAAAAGCGAGAATGATCTCGCAAATGCGGGTATTGCAAATGTGATAAAAACCTCGCAAATGCGAGAACAGTGCACCAAAACTAGTTGAACCTCTACAAACTCCTCCGAAACGCATCCAAAACTCATTTGAGCCATCGGGGCCCAAACCAAACATCCACACAAGTCTAAAAATATGACGCGAACTTGTTCGCGCGATCAAAATACCAAAATAACCTCTAGAATCACTAATCGGACGCCAAAACGCATAAAAATCATATTGAACTTCAAGAACTTCTAAAATTGCAACCAATCGTTCGAACCACATCAAATCAACTCCGAATGACACCAAATTTTGCAGGCACGTTCCAAATGATGAAACGGACCTATTCCAAGTCCCAAACCCAAAATCCGAACCCGATAGCCTTAAAGTCAAACCATGGTCAAACTTAGGAAAAATTCCAAACTTTCAAACATTCAAACTTCGATGAATGCGTCCGATTCATACATAAACATACTGGAATGACGTCAAACTTTACGCACAAGCCACAAATCACGATACGAACCTATTCCAAGGTTCAGAACACCAAACGGACATCGATAAAACCAAAGTCCACTTCAAACCAAACTTAGGAAATTCTAAAGCCTTCAAAATGCCAACATTCCATATTAAGCGCCGAAATGCTCCCAGACTACCCGATACTCAATCCGAACATACTCCCAAGTCCAAACTCATCATACGGACATATTGAAACCTTTAAATCCCGATTCCGACGTCGTTTACTCAAAAATCAAACCTTTGTCAACTCTTCCAACTTAAAGCTTTCGAATTGAGAATTTTCCTTCCGAAACAACTCCGAATTTTCCGAAATTCAATTCCAACCACAAGTACAAGTCATAATGCATTAGTGAAGCTGCTCAATGACTCAAACCGCGGGCAACGCACTAGAGCTTAAAACGACCAGTCGGGTCGTTATATTCTCCCCCACTTAAGCATACGTTCGTCCTCAAACGTGCCAAGAACTGTTCCGGAGTTGACCAAAATTCACTGTTTAACACCTCGTGCACCTATCCGTGCCATCACAACCCACGTGAGCCCATTAGCTCGAGCCAGACTGAAGATCCTTCCTTTTATTTTAGCCAACAAGCCTTAGGACAAAATTCCAACATCCGAAATTCTCTACCAGGTCTGATTCTTACATACAAACACCGTAATAGTCTCCACCATACCAAATATGATTATGCACCCATTCTGAGATCACACAATGTACCGCTCATTTCGTATGTTCATAATAACATCCTTCGACTATAATAGTTGCAAATTCACGAACCAGATGCCCGTAGTATACATCGTAACACACATAAGCCCGGTCTCAACCCTCACAATACTGCAACGATGAAAGAGATGTGTAGAAACTCATAACCACCCGTCTAATAAATATCTGATGGAGTTTCACCGTTTGACAAGAACCATTACCCCATTCTGAACTGAATAGTGACATTTTCTCTTTAATATACTTTACATAAATCTGATCGCATTGATTTCAGGTCCAATAGCCCTGTCTCACCCAGTACAAGCTGCTCAGGCAATAATCCACCTCAAACACTGACTAAAATCTCACATGGCGCCATCAATGCACCAATAAGCTACAACTCGAATATGACACATACGGAAGAACGAACTCTGGAAAAGAACTACCCAGCCGCGTAATGAATAATATTGTTAATAAATGCTATGAACCTTTCTAGGAGATGAGAAACAAGACACACAAAAACAAGTATAGGGAACCGTACTAAACATCTCACTGTTGCGGCATGCAACCCGATCCACAAATGATACCGTTGCGGCATGCAACCCGATCCAAACATCATACCCGTGGCGGCGTGCCACCTAATCCACACATAACAATCAATAAATAAATACCCATCGAGCCATAATGCTCATATATACGAAATGCCCAAATATTGACCACAAGCGCGCCAAGTGCATAAGTATAACCCTGGGGAGACGAATAGCGCCACGCGCTACAAAAACTCAAGCACGACTGAGGTGCAATAACGACAAGCTGCACATGACCACAACCAAAGAAATAGAGCACCTTTCAGTCATAACCTCTCCCATTGGCAACAACACCAAAATCTCCATACATGATTTCAATCTCTAACAATCAAATGACTAACACATCACACTTATACGATCTTCCCATGGGATATACTCCAACGACCTTCCGCACCAGGTAGTAATATCTGAACATTAATGGCCATAGAGTATGCTATTTTCATAGTGCTAGACAAGCATCCGTATTTCAATACCCAATACCTCTTCCACTAAACAGACTATCCTCAGACTGCCCGAAAATAATGCCAGCGTACTCTGAACACCTTAAACCTTTCCCCACTCCTCCGAGCTTATGACATTCTTATGAAAACTGAACCTCAACATTGATCCTCAACTTCCATTCTCTATTCCGCTCACTGCACCCATCATGCCGCTATGCGAGAGTCCAAGAATTTCATCAAAATCCTCTGAACCACAAGTAGAATAAACACTTTATTGGCTAGAACCCCCTTCTACTGCACTTATTTCAGAAGAAATATTGCAACACGTAACCAAATTCCCATAATTGCAGAAAATCAAACCTCCATTTGTAGTTTAAACTGCCATAACTCTTCTGGAATCCATTTACACATAACAGAACCATCAGAATCAAATACCTCCAAATCAATCAAATCACGGTGGATGCCAATCTCGCACGTACAACCACAAATCACCTGTATAGTCTTACCACACCAAAGGAACCGATCATTTCCTTAACCATGCCGATCCAAACCACTTCTAGGCTGACTCACCTTCTTCCGATTTCTCCTTGACTTGCCTTCAGAATCAATACCTCTATTCAATCATATAACGGATCCCAATCAACACTCATCCCGAGCGACACAAATCACGAGACCATGTCGTTTCAATACCCATAAGCCATCTCATACCCTCCTCGTGCACCTCATAGTATCTCTAACTGATGCACCTCGCTGATTAGATCTTCTGCGAATCTGAAGTTGTTCCTCCCACTTCCTTAACACTACACCGCAGACCCGATGATAACATAGAATGCTCCAAGTACCTTTCACACTCTGCTGTAAAACCCAGTCTTCAGCCACTTAACGAACCCGAAAATCCTTAAGAACCATACCTTAAATCTTGAAATCCACTACCATTATTGAGAGTTTCCCTCTCTAATCCAATCTCGATTATTTAACCAAATAACTAGTGCTCCATTAGAATACGAGCACTCCCATGAAGCAACCGGATGAATCTTTTTCCTTGCCCATCACATCCATAGAAGCATAACGTCTGAGTCATCCCCAACACCTGCACACAAATCAATAAGGCAAAATGTAACACATATACATTAAACTTTCTTGTCCAAAATTCCTCGTCCTCTTGGTCATAAATAATCCACCAATGCACCAATAACCATAATTACACAGGCACACGACCATGTGACTCATTTAAAGATGGTGGGCTCCTCCACTTAGCATTACGCAACAACCACGTAGATCCAGGCCCCACGACGACCTCTTCTTCCCAGTTACAATGCTCCCACACCGTTGCTCAGCCAAATTTCTCATAAGTTCTTGTTGGACTAATCATAACACGTCTCGAATTATCCGCCACAATCGTGCACTCAACCTCCTACATGTCGAACCATCTCCTTCAAGCGATACAAGCTCACCTCGCAGTACATTCATCCCATGTTGGGAAGAAAGTAGAACTCTTTGTAGGAACCTCATCAAAATCACGAAAGCGCTAACCCGCTCATAGGAGATAGTCCATCTGTGTACCCTCATCTCGACCTCCTCTAACTTCATGGATATAGTTGCATCTATCATTAAATCAACTAACCTCCCTGGGTCCACACTGTTCCGCCATCCGTAAGAATATCTTCTTCCATTAACACCACCCGAAGGTCCAACAACGTGTTTGAAACTTGAATCCATAACTCACCTAAAACAATGATCGAATACTTCACCTTTTCCTACATTCCAATCAAGCCGTTCTTTTCAAGTTCAAAATTCCCAAGCATAGAAATCACCTCAGAGATCATCTCCCTTGAACCATCAACACTGGAAATGCCAGTCCGATTATGAAGTCGCAACGCACAACCATCTCTGATAACTTCCTCTTAGGTTCATCTCACAACACCGTGCCCAGAGGTAACCAAATGAAGACCAACATACCGATGAGCTTCAATGCATTCAATCAAGGACGGTGACACCACAATATTAACAAGAATTCCACCAAATTCAAAAATATCAAATCTTGTTTGTAGGCAACATCAACACTGGGATGAAATGATAGAACACCCCTCCACAAGGTGATGATAATAGCCCACTCAAATACGTAGGGAGAAATATCCTGCACCATATCTGCGGTACCTTTACAACTCCTCGATGCCCAATTGATAACAAGCACTCAACACCGTATAAGAATGAGTAGAAAGGAAGTGAAGGCATAAGCCTTAATGGAATCAAATCATACGACGAGGAATCAAGAAGGGAAGTGTTCCTAACAGCCCTGTAGCCTCTCAAAGATAAGTACAGACATCTCCGTACCGATCCGCAAGACTCTAACTAGACTTGCTCATGACTCGTGAGACCTAAGTGAACCTAACACTCTGATACCAAGCTGTCATGACCCAAAATCCACTATAGGTCGTGATGGCACCCAACGTCACCGTTAGACAAGCCAACACTTAATTATTCATTTTTATTATTTTTAAAAATCATGAATCTTATTTAGATAGAGAGGACAGTGCATTAAAATAAATCGTATTTATGTACAGTTTTGTTAAAATAATAAGTAAAAGTGTATCAATGTAAAATAATCCATAACAAATTCTAGAACACCCCCGAAATTCGGTGTCACAAATATATGAGCATCTACTAGAAGGTACAATAAAAATATAATATCTGTCTGGAATACAAGTTAGACGAAAACAATATAAATAACTTTGATGGAGACTCCGTATACTGCGGATCGTAACATGGGATGCAGGCAGCTCACCGTAAAGTCCCCACAATAGCTGTGCCTTTGCACCCAAAAGACCACCAAAAATATATACCTGCACAATAAGTGCAGAAGTGTAGCATGAGTACGTAAATCAACGCGTACCCAGTAAGTATCTAGCCTAACCCCGGATAAGTAGTGACGAGGTGTCGACATTGACACTTACTAGTGGTCTAATAAATGAAGTACAATAGAAAGTAAACAAGTATGAGGCATGGTAAATAAATAGTGTAAACAAATATAGGTATGTGGTACAATGCTCCTCTGAACAGTAAACACAAGCTCTCAATTATCAGTCACCTCGTCAACCGGAGTATATATATATAAAATAGTCCCCACCAGATAGATCATCACAATTTAAATCATGAAAACTCACGGATACACTGGCTTCTTATCAAATATTACGCACGATTCTGCAGAGGCGAACGACCTGATCCCATAAACGTTTTTCATGAAGTTGCCGAGGCCAATGACCTCATCCCATAAGAATATTTTATAGAAATACCGAGGCGAAAGAATTGATCTCATAAGAATATGATACCTGATACTGCCGAGGTGAACGGCCCGATCCCATAAGAATATAATACTTGATACTGCCGAAGCGAACGACCCAATCCATAAGAATATGATACTGATACTGCCGAGGCGAACGGCCCGATCCCATAAGATTATGATATTGCCGAGGCAAACGGCCCGATCCCATAAGAATATAATACTTGATACTGCCGAGGCGAACAACCCGATCCTATAAGAATATGATACTTGATACTGCCGAGGTGAATGGCCCGGTCCCATTAGAATAAAAAAGTTTTAACGGGTCCTTGAACTCACTCACGAATGTACGTGTGAGTTCTGGAATTTAAGGAAACTTTTCAATGAAAACGCACAATGTAGGAGAAATTCGTAGGGGAAAACAGAATTATTCCACAGCTAATCAAGTAGCTCGTTAAATCTCTACAATAGGGAGTCTGTCACTCTACACAAGCCTAGTCTCAGGTCGTAATGAGAAATAAAGAAATTAAACAAGCAAGGATAACTCAATCAGTACAATTAAAGCAGGGCGTGAACCTAGGTCTACCCAGACATAATCATGAATTCTAGCATACGCACGGACACTCGTCACCTCATACGTGCGCAACTCCCACAACATGTAGCATATAACAGGAATAACACCTACGGGGTAAATTCCCCTTCACAGGGTTAGACAGGAGACTTACCTCGCTCTGAAGTTCCACAACCGGCTTAGATGCCACTCTAACACGTCAAACCGATGCCCATCGATTCGAAACTAGTCATACAATGTGCAAACCAATAAAAATACACTCTAATACTCATAATTAATCAATTTATAACAATTCCTAACTCCGCTCAAAAAGTCAACAACGTTAACCATCGGACCACGTGCCCGGATTACGAAAATATTTGAAGATAAACATTACCCATAATATCACGAACTCAAATATATAATTTATTCCTAATTCCATGTCCAATTTCGTGGCTAAAATTCAAAAATACGATTTCTAGGTTTTTCTTCAAAAATCTCATAATTTTCTAAAGTTTCCATGTTAAATCTTTATAGAATTCATGTAATTAACTTATAATATATGTGAATTACTTACCTTGCAATAGATGATGAAAATATTGCCTGCAAGAGCTCCAAATATTGCCCAACCAAATGAAAATGTGAGAGCAATGGGTTAAGTCCTGAAATGAAGTCTTAATAACAGCCTCAGATGTCATATTTGCGACAAGAGGCTCGTAAATGCAGAATTAGCATCGTAAATGCGAAGCCCGACCAACACAGTCTTCATCGCAAATGCGACAAAAGACTCGCAAAGCGAGCTCAGTGACTTCGCAAAAGCGAAAGTTTGTTTGCAAATGCGAACTCCCATGCCCTAACCTATTTTCACAAAAGCAAGAATGATCTCGCAAATACGGCTATCAGAAATATGATAAAAACCTCTCAAATGCGAGAACAGTGCACCAGAACCAGTTGAACCCCTACAAACTCCTCCGGAACACATCCAAAACTCATTCGAGCCCTCGGGACTCCAAACCAAACATCCATACAAGTCTAAAAACATAATGCGAACTTTCTCGCGTGATCAAAATACCAAAATAACCTCTAAAATCACGAATCAGACACCAAAATGCATAACAATCACAATGAACTTCAAGAACTTCTAGAATTGCAACCAATCGTCCGTACCACATAAAATCAACACAAAATGACACCAAATTTTGCAGGCAAGTTCCAAATGATGAAACAGACCTATTCCAAGTCCTGAACCCAAAATCCGAACCCGATAGCCTTAAAGTCAAACCATGGTCAAAATTAGGAAAAATTCCAAACTTTCAAACATTCAAACTTCGACGAACGCATCTGATTCATACATAAACATCCCAGAATGACGCCAAATTTTACGCATAAGTCACAAATCATGATACGAACCTATTCCAAGTCTCAGAACCCAAAACGGACATCGATAACACCAAATTTCACTTCAAACCAAACTTAGAAAATTCTAAAACCTGTAAATGTCAACATTCCATATTAAGCGCTAAAATACTCTCGGACCACCTGACACTCAACTAGTACATACGCTCAAGTCAGAAATCATCATACGAATATATTAGAACCTTCAAATCCCGATTTCGAGGTCATTTACTCAAAAGTCAAACCTTAGTCAACTCTTCCAACTTAAAGCTTCTGAATTGAGAATTTTCCTTCCGAAACAACTATGAACTTCCCAAAATTCAATTCCGACCACACGTACAAGTCATAATGCATAAAGTGAAGCTACTCAAGGCCTCAAACTGCCGAGCGATGCGCTATAGCTCAGAATGACTGGTTGGGTCGCTACAATTGGGTTGCGCGCCGCAACATATTTTATTAATTCATAATGGGATCATGCTGCAGACCGAAACAGGTTTTGTTGATTCATGATGGAATCAGACTACATGCTGCAGCAGGCCATGTTAGCTTATATTAGTTCTTGGGCAGGATCCGCCCCTCCAGGGTCTGACATACTAGTAGTAAGCGCAGGTACAGAGTGTCGAGTACCGAATGCCGAATGTCGAGTGATTGAGTGTACCGAGTGCCGTGTGATTGAGTAATCTGAGAGTGTGAGTACATGAGTTATCACTGTGATGCATTACATTTGACATGCATACTTGGCATGTAGGCATAAAGATGCATTTCCTCATGCTAAACGGTATTGTGACATTCATGACTTTCCTCATGCTATTTTATAATGAAATATATTATCTTATTGTTGAAGGTTTTTGGAAAAATCATAGTTTTTTTTATATGTCCACATTTCGGTAATTTCAATGAAAGATTTGAGTTTTACTGATATACTTGAAAAGCATGCCTATTTGCATTAACTGTGAACGACTTGAGCATCATATCTTTGAGTTATTATTTATACTGCTTTAATTATATTGTTACGAGTTATTCTTGGCTATTGGTGTGGGACTCTGACCGTTGTCCATGCTCGTCACTACTTTAAACCTAAGGTTAGATTTGTTACTTATTGAGTACATGGGGTTGGTTGTACTCATACTATACTTCTGCACCTTGTGTGCAAATGTTGGAGCTGATGTTGCTGCGTATGGTGATAGCTCGCATTGGAGATGTATCTGTGTTCAAGTTATAACTGCCTCTTATTCTTGGTAGCTTTAGATTTATAAATCTGTTTATGTATGTTTCGAACAGATGATGTATTTATTTCGTACCAGCTTTGTAAACTCTAAATCTAATAAGCTCATGATTTGTACTATAAGTCCTTGGGAAGTTGTATAAAAGTTCAGTTATTTCATCATTTATTATCTCAGTAAGTCTCATTTGAATTGGATTGTTGCTAATTGGCTTACCTAGCGATTTTGGGTTAGGTGCCATCACGACTAGTTGAATTTTGGGTCGTGACACAGAAACAAGGAAAGGGTTCCATACCATGACTCTTGGCTTTCTAGCCAGTTACATTAGAGATGGATTTCCAAGACCTCAATTCCATTATGGAATCAACTAAGATCTTTTCAACCCACTCCTCAATCTCGGGGAATGCCTCAAAACTTCTATAGAAGCTACAAGTCAAATGAAATGATGATGAGAAGTATGCAGGAAAAGACAAGCAAACAGAAACGAAGAAAGGAAGTTATGCTTGTCATTTCAAGTTTCCAGGAAAGGAGGGAGAGTATCCAAATGAACTAGACTCTCGGTTGGAAATAAATCTTTCATACCATCCTCGGTCATGTTCATCTTCCGTACTGGAGATCATAGATCATTTTCTTCGAGAGTTCATTGTGAATACCTCGCATTGATAGAGTTTTAGGGAGAGCATATGCAAGAAATGGTTAAGAGTGAACTCTTCTCCAACATTCGAATATAAGAACCGAAGGCATACGACTAATATCCACACCCTCAGATCCACCTAGGACAAACAAATATTGTATCTCTAGAATAAAGCTTCGATTACAAAATCAATCTAAGGTTTGAACCCAAGAGTGAACAGATACATATACACGAAAGACATGCTGGAACAGTGAGTGGTAATCCGATTGGTTTCCTGGGTAAGAAATATTTAGATATCTTCTTTCCATTTATTATCTTCCCGGACAATAGGAAAATGCTCTAACCAAATCACATTAGGATATTCTTCTACTAGAGTGTTCTTTTTTCCAGACTGCTTCTCGATTTTTCTCTGAAGCATGCAATCCAGTTTGGGGTTTGAGTTTCTTTGGAACTATCTGCGACAAAAAGGTTTTGGGAACCTTTCTTGTCAATAGCACTACTTATTCTTCTTCAACTTCATCAACAACGCCAATGATAGCCGACAAAATACATCTAATGGCATCAGGACTGGGAAAGGTAGAGGTTTTAGCCACTTAAAAGTTATGGTTCTGAGATTCCAATGGAAGTAAACTAAAATGAAAGATGAAACGTACAGACTTTGAAAATATTCGAGGGTTTAAAAGAAGATTGCGATTGGTGAAATCTAAAAGAGTTGAGAAAATTAGAGGATAAGTAATGAACAAAGAAAATGAAGGTTTCTTATAGGCATGAGAGTCATCATTCCCTTGGCAAATAGTGATGACATCAACTCCAATCAGAATGTGGAACATGTGTCAAACAGTAAATGGAAGTACTTCAATTTCATAGTGGTAGTGTTAGAGGGTCTTGTTTGCCGATTAAAACTTTTTTCACTTCGCGGACACTTCTCATGAATTATCCTAAAAATAAGGGACTATCTGTTTGGTGAAATTCGAATGTGAAGCGTGGCTAGCTGTAATGACCCAATCGGTCGTTTGTGCTCTAGCTTTCTGTTCTGTGATTTGAGACCTTGAATAACTTCATATGAAATGACTTTGGGTTGGTGATTTGATGGCTCCAAAAGATTTGTATGGTGATATTGGACTTGGGCGTATATTCGAATTTGGATTTGGATGTTGCTAGAAGATTTTAACTATATTTATCGAAAGTTGATAATTTATAAAAGTTGAGAGTTCTAAAGTTTGACTGATAGTTGACTTTGGGGTTATCGGACTTTGGTTATTGCTCTAAGAGTTAGGATAGATTTTTGTTCTTGTACTAAACTTGCACGCAAAGTTTGGTTGTAATCCGAAATGTGTAACTATAATTCAGACGTATTTGGCGAGGTTGGAAGGTTTGAAAAGAGATGAATATGATCTTCGATTGTTGGTTCTAATGTTGTTTGTGGGATTTTGAGCCTTTGTAAGTCTGGATTATGTATACGGGCTTGTTGGTATGATTTTATGGGGGCCCGAGTGGCTCGAGTGTATTTTAGGATGGTTTCAAACTTTTTAGGAGTGATTTGGTATTTCTGGTACTGTGCGTCGCACCTGCGAAGGGAGTTGCGCAGGTGCGGAGGTCGCATCTGCAATGCGATTGTCTGCATTTGCAAAGGGCATGATCCTAGAGATTGGATGCAAATATGATGTGTTTGCACATATGCGATATTTCCTTATGTGATGGATTAGTGCAGATGCAAAGGTGGATCAGCTGGAAGCTCATAAAAGCGAGTATTTGGCCACATAAGCAATACTCGTCTGGCAGACCCTTTATATTATGAGTTTGGCTCATTTATTAAATTTTTTAGATTTGGAGCTCCGGAAGAGGCGACTTTTGAGGAGACTTTTACTACTACTTTGAGGGTAAGTAATTTCTATTTGGATTTGATTATATATCTTGATTCCCTGTGAATTTCTATACATAAAATATGGAATTTCAAAGAGCAAAATTAGAATTTTTGTCTACAACTTAAGAGACTATATATTGGGGATTTGAGGGTCGATTTGGACCCGAATTTGGAATCTAATCATATATTTAGACTCATGGGGTTATGAATAGTCAGGATCTACCCCAAGATTCAAGTTGTGACAAAGTGAGTCTGGGTTGAATTTTGTTGACTTTTGAAAAATTGATTAAAGATTAAAACTTTATTGTTTGGGATGGATTTCTATAGCATTATTTGACTTGTTTGAGTAATATTTGACTATATTTGAGTCATTTGGAGTTGAATTTGAAAGGAAAGGAAGTTGTTGATTGAAGCTTACTAGGTGGAGGTAAGTCTCTGGTCTATCCTTGTAAGATTGAATTCACCCAATAGGCAATCCATTTGCTATTTGTTGTATGATTTAGATACCACATATATGCGAGGTGACGAGTGTTTAGCTGGATAGAGTTGGGATCATGATATGTCTTCTTTGGACTTAATAAATTGTTTATCCATATTTCNTAGGCAATCCATTTGCTATTTGTTGTATGATTTAGATACCACATATATGCGAGGTGACGAGTGTATATGCGTAGTTAGGTTGTGACCGTAGCTGGATAGAGTTGGGATCATGATATGTCTTCTTTGGACTTAATAAATTGTTTATCCATATTTCTTTGATTCTATGACTATGTGATGAAACTAAATAATGATTAGAAACCATGCTAGGTCTATGACTTGTTGATTTGGACATGAAGGACTTCTTTCACCATGTTGAGCTTACTAGTTAATCGTAGTCATACAGTTGCCTTACTTGATTTATGATTTACTGATTATTGGCTTACTTTGCTCTAGTTGATGTCATGATCAGACTTTGAATATCTTAAATAAGCATATGGAACTGTTATGAAAAGTTAAAATATGTGATTAGTCATAGCCATCTCTTATTCATGTAAATATTCATCCACATTTTATTATTACATCCCGGTGCGTCTTTATTATATTATTTCATACACTGTTCATGAGTTAGAAAGTTGGATCTTAAGAAAAGTTGAAAATTTTGTCACTGAGGACATTGTGAGTGGATATTGATTATTGATGAGAATATGATTGGATAGGGTTGTACACTACAACGAAAATATGATTGGATCGGACCGCATGTTGCAACAGTATTATGCTTGGATAGGGTTGCACGCTCCAAAAGTATTGTGAATGGATCAGGTTGCATGATGCAATAATATTATTAGTGAATCGGGTTGGACGCTGCAACGAAACTTGGATATGGATCCGTACCTCCGAAGTTAGGTGATTACCCATATTACTTTGGGCCCTATGAACACAGACACCTAGGTTGGTGCTAGTTTGGACACTTGGTCAGTGTCACGTGTATGGTTTGTGCAGTGAGGTATTGAGATTGGATCATGACCATGCATTTATAGCCTAGACTCATGCAGTGGATCTTATATATATTGATATTGGATCATGAGAATACATTTGCATCCTAAACTCATGCAGTGTCTTATATATATATATAAATGGTTGACTGACTCACATTAAGATTATGAAAAATATTGAGATAATTGATGATGTATTCTATCTCCTGTCTATAAAACATGTCTAAATTCTAGATTTACTATATTCAGTCGGTGGATTTGATTGATGATATCATGTTTTATTCCATGTTTAGGTTATCTTTTCACTTGCTTATTGGACTTTTAGTAAGTGTTAATATCGATCCCTCGTTACTACTTCTTCGAGGCTAGACTTGATAGTTAATAAGTACCGTAGTATTTTACTCATAGTATACTTTTGCATATTTTTGTGCAGGATCTGAGGCAGGTATTAGCAGTACCCATTGAGCTGAGTCAAAGTATTTGTTGGAGATTTCATTGTGAGATTGTTTACTTGATCCGATCCGCAACACATGGAGACTCTCTTTCCTAATTGTTTCTATATGTCTATGTATTTTCTTTTCTGGATAGATGTTGTTACAGTTGACATCGCTTACTAATGATATATGCTCGCGACGATGTTGTGACACTAGGTTTTGGAGAGAGTTTGTGAGATAGTTTTGGTGATGTTTAGACCTTATCTATGAGTAATGTATTTATGATATTAATTTGAGACTTATTCCGCCTTATTATTTATATCATAAATCAGTAATGGCTTAATAATTGAATCATATTGTTGTTGTTGAGTGTTGGCTTTCATAATAAGTAGGTTAGGCGCCATAACGACCATTGGTGAGATTTTGGGTCATGACAAGTTGGTATCAGAGCTCCAGGTTCTAAGGGTCTCACAAGTCACTATCAGGTCTAGTAGAGTCTTGTGGATCGATACATGGGCGTTAGTATTTATCTAAGAGAAGATATAAGGCTTTAGGAACTTTCCCTTTCATGATTCCTTGTCGTGCGAATTTATTTCAGCTCGAAGCCTACATGATCAATTTCTTCCTACTTATTTGTCTGCAATGTTGATGTACCTGATACCGATTGAGCACCGACAACTTGAGATGATATTGCAGATATGGTATGGAATACTTTTCCCTATGTTATGAGGGAAGACTACTATTATCACTTTGTGGAGGTGTTTTCATCTATTGCAACTCCATTAACCAAGGTGACTCAGAAAGGTATTCCGTTTTACGTAGTCTGATTAGTAGCTCAAGACTACTTTGACTATTGCTCCAGTATTAGT
>AWOL01S0018846.1:0-13262 GCA_000715115.1 Nicotiana otophora | reverse complement strand
CAACACTAGAACTTACCTTGAATGATGGAGAGACCTTGGAGGAAGTTGGGTCCTAGACATGTTACATTTCTATAGAACATTTATGGGGAATGGGTATAGCGAATAGGGTAGGGCTTTAACAACGACCCTTCAGGTGTGCGCCCATGCAACTGAGGGCCCAACCACGCACCTGAACACGCTGCAAGGGCGGTGGCACTTCAACAAGTGCGTTACCGTGCACGTGATGGCTAATCGCATAGCTGAGCATGCAGACTGCGCATTGTCCAGTAAAAAACATGTAAATTATTACACGGAGATCCGTTTGTGCATTTGAAAAAACAACAACTTTAGTGTTTTATGTTTTCTTCAATTCCTAATAGATTTTCAATTGATCAGGCGGGAAGACAGGCCTTCCATAAACTTTATCGATTTTATTAAATTTTATACACGTCACTCTGTGTACTAATTTTACACATTCATGCCTAATCCGAATATATGGAGTGTTACATGAAAATCTAGCTGAGGAAGGGAATAGCTTTGGGAAGAGAATATACTTGGGAGGAAGAGAAGTGACCTGAGAACTTCTGGGTGTCTGGGAACAAAGTGATCCGTTTTCGTGAGGTTTATTTGTTCTCTTAAAGACACCATCTCCTTCTGCTGCGATTGGAAGAAATGGAAAAGAGAAGTACCCGACGGACAAATATTGTACTACAAGCATGCTAACTTCTGATGTAAGGCTTTGATGAGTTCTGCATGCTGAGAAGGCTTCTTTACAACCTATTTAACTTTTTTCTCAATATGTTTCCACCTTGCTAAGCATTTTATTGTGAGCGTGTGAAATATTTATAAAAGTGCTATCTATGTTGTTCAAGATTCTATTTTGAGAAATAGAATTTTTCCAATAGGCTTTGATGAGTTATGCATGCTGAGAAGGCTTCTTTACAACCTATTTAACTTTTTTCTCAATATTTTTCCACCTTGCTAAGCATTTTATTGTGAGCATGTGAAATATTTATAAAAGTGCTATCTATGTTGTTCAACATTCTATTTTGAGAAATAGAATTTTGGGACTGCTAATTTTTTGTTTATTCAATGTCACTAGATGGTGGTTTTTATCTTTAGGGGAAAGCAACATTCTTTTTGGGGATCCTGGGGGCATGATCTACACCTTCTTTACTAAAATGTTCAAGAAAAGAAGATCATGGGTATTGTAATGACACGACCGATCCTTTTGTATATTGTATCCCCGTTACCCTATTTATTGTCTCTTCTATGCTTATTTGTAGTTATGTGACTTTCGGGGTTGTTGGATTTGTTTTAGGGAAGTTTTGGAGTGAATCGAGACACTTAGTCCCAATGTTGGAAGCTTAAGTTGAAAGAGATAACAAGACTTTGGCTTTTGTGTAGACAACTGTGTAATGGAGTTTTGATGATTCTAATATCTTTGTATGGTTATTTTGGATATTGATTCGAAGGTCCGTAGGTTTGTTTGGGGCTTTTTGGAAAAAGTTGAAAAGTTGAAGGATTGGAAGTTTGAGAGGTTTGACCGAGCATAGAATATTTTGGCACCGGGTTTGGAGTTTGGTTCCTGGAGTTGGAATAGGTCTGTTGTCTCATTTGGGACTAGTATGCAAAATGTGAGGCCATTCAAAGTTTATTTGATGCGGTTCGACAACATTTTTAGATGTAGGAAGTTCATTTATTTTATTAGGCTTAAATTGGGATGTGATTTATGATTTTGATATTGTTTGATGCGATTTGAGGCTTCGACTATGTTTATATTGTATTTTATGATGTGTTGGTATATTTGGATGGTGTCCTGAGGGCCCTAGGTGCGATTCAAATTGAAATTTGGACTTAAGGAAATGTTGATGGCTTCAAGTTAGCTGTAAGCGCACCTACGAGGTGCTGGCAGCAGGTGTGGCAAGTTGTGTGTTTCTGCGAGGTTTGCTTGGTGGAGGAGAGGTTTCAGATATAAAGGAGTTCCTACATAAGCGGATGCACTTCTGCGCATGAAGGTCTGCAGGAACGGGGTTTGGCTGGATGCGGGAAAGGCGTAGGTGCGAGGTAGGTTCTGCATCTACGAGACCGTAGGTTCGGTCATTTAAGTATAGAAGCGAGAATGGGTGTATTTGTGGTATTCCGTTAATGCGAAACATGTACCGAAGAAGAGGTCCCACAGGTGCATTAATGTGGCCGCAAGTCCGTAAGTTCGGGGACTTAAGTGAAGCTCGCAAGTGCGAGATTTTGACCACAGAAGCGGTGATTTTGATCATAGATGTGATTTCACTGACAGATCTTATATCTCGGAGGGTTTGCCATTTTTCTCATTTTTGGAGTTGTGGAGTTCGGTTAAAGGCAATATGTGGAGTACTTTTCACCATAATCGAAGAGGTAAGTGATGATTTATCATTTTTATTGATAAATATTGATTATTACACCTAGTTTATATGATGTTGAAGAGAAATTTGGGGTTTTTAGATTATGTTGTTAGAGAGTGAGATGTGATGACTTGAGGGTCAATTTATGGTTGGAATTAAATAATTTTGGTATGATTCGACTCGTAATTGAATAGGTGTTCGGAATTTTTGAATTTTGTCGGGTTCCGAGGTGCGGCCCGGGGTTGACTTTTTGATTATTGTTAAATATCTTAGCTTTACATACAGAATCAATTCCCATAGCACGTATTGATTATATTAAGTTGATTTTACTAGATTCTGATCGTTCGGAGGCCGATTAGTGAGGCAAGGTTTGTTGGAGTATTGATTTACGCGTTTTGAGGTATGTGACATTTCTAAACTCGGAATTGAGGGTATTTATCCCTGGAAAACAGGTTATTTGTGTTGCGTTGGGGTGACGCACATGTTAGGTGACAGGCGTGTGGGCGGGAACCGTGGTAACCATAATCCGGGTTGATGTTTTTTCTGTGTTGCTTTCAAGTCTTGTGTTATCCGTGTAATTGCTACTTGTTAGAGCAATTGAGTTTTGATTCATGTTAGAAATCATGTTTAGGCTATGTGCTTATTCGATTGAGACCTAATGATGCTATTTACATTGTTTGATTTATATGCGTTAACAGTAACTTTACACTCAGTCATGGTTCTTCGTTTGCATTTCATATCTCAGTCTATGTTCATCATTCATTGTTACATTGCATGTTATCATTGTTGGGCTGAGTGGTATGAGATTGTGAGCCCTTGAGACTTGAGAGATTTATGATTGAGGTGGGCCTTAGAGCCGTGTTGAGAATGTTATTGTTGATCGGGTTGCACGCCGCAGCAGGCCATATTGGCTTTATTACTATTATTATTATGTGGATTGGGGTGCATGCCGCATCAAGCCTTATTGGCTTTGATTAGTGCTTAGGCAGGATCCGCCCCTGCGGAGCCAGACACCTGTACGGTGATGAGTGATTGCGTTCGTATGATGAGTGGGCATCTGAGACAGGAAGATTGAGTATTTTAAGAGTGAGAGTACTTGTGAATATCATTGTGAAATGATTCATTTGACATGCATATTTGACATGTAGGCATAGAGATGTACCATTCCTCATGCTAGTTGTAACTGACTTGTTCTTATCAGTTTTGGGCTTCAATTGTTGAACTTGAAATCATGTCTAAATTTCTGTAATATGAATGAGTCGACTATGTTAATTCCTTTGAGTTATTTATTATTATTGTCATTATTATACTTGTGTTGTCATTACATTGGAAGTTGACTGTCTTCTTCTGAGCTGGTGGCTGCTTTCAGCCCAAGGTTAGTTCTATTACTTATGGAGTACATGGGGTCGATTGTACTCATACTACACTCTGCACTTTGTATGTAGATCCAGGTGTATTAGCACGTGGTGATCGCTATATCCGTGCTAGTACCTGCTTGGATACTTAAAGGGTGTTATGACATCTGCATTCCTTGACTCTCTTTTCGTTTATTTTCTTCAGTACTATTCTATTACACAGACAGTTATACTAGGGATTTGTTTATGTTTGATACTCAGTAGTTCACATATACTCATTGACACCATATTTTGGGATGGTTGTAGAAATTTTTCAATTATTTTTATCAGATACTTATGATATATTCAAATGATTAAGATATTATGAGACCGTTGACTTGCTGGCAAGAAGTGTTAGGCACCATCGCGGCTCCAGTGGGAGTTAGATCGTGACAAGTTAGTATTGGAGCGCTAGGTTGCTTAGGTTTCACGAGTCATTAGCTGGTTTAGTAGAGTCTTGTGGATCAGTACGATGAATTCTGTACTTATCTTTGAAAGTCTACCGAACTATTAGGAAACTTCACTTTCTTGCATTTACCCGCTTAATGCGGTTGTATGTTTCTCCTCCCAATTTCCTATTGTTCTCGATAACTAGCATGATATGGTTGGTGTAGAAAGGGTTGCTTCCATCCCCGTGAATAATTACCTCTTGATGATTCCTCTCAAACTTCACAACATGGGACAAAGTAGAAGCGACTGCCCCATCTACGTGTATCCATGGTCGTACCGATAACAAGTTGTAGGTCGCGGATATGTCTAGCACTTGGAATTCGACATCAAACCAGGTCGCGCCCATCTGAAGATCAAGATTTATTTCCCCAATACTGGCTCTCTAAGATCCATCGAACACTTTCACATTAATGCTTCCCATCCGTTTCTCATGCAGGCTTTTTCAAGTCTTTTCAAAGTACTTAGTGAGCATATGTTTAGGCACAAACCTCCATCTATCAGGACACTGGCAATGAACTTGTCTTCAAATTGTAGAGTGATGAGCAACGCTTTGTTGTGACTCAACCCTTTCGGCGGTAGCTCACTTCGTGGAAAGTAATTTTGTGACTCTCCAGTACCTGTCCTACTATGTTAGCATCTCCCCGCTAGTGATACTAGTAGGCACATAAGCTTCACGTAATACTTTAATCAGGGCATTCTTGTGTCACGCCCGACCTCGGGGAGCATGACCGTTGCTCAACCGAGATAACCCATACAAGCAAGCATGTACAATGCCTTCTACACGAACATACCTATGAGTAAAGAGAAGATATATTCTCATTAATTAGACTGAGAAGATCATGTGAACAATACCGAACTAATTACCAATAATTATGCCATTTATAAGTCTACAAAATAATGCATTACACATTCGAAGTTTAGGAGTAGAACGCGCGATACAATTACAACATTACTAGATTGACTTCCCCATAACCAAGGTACAACCCGCACTATGTCTACGGATCCTCTAATAGATATAAAAAGAGTAGCGTGATAGTACCTACAACTCAATCACGAACTGTTGAGGAACTAAAACAAACGATACACATATGTCATTATACACCATACATTTCTACACATGACCTCAAAACACCTAACTGAATACAAATTCTCATAACAACATCTCGGGTCAATACATTCTCCCCTACTTAAACATGTGTTGATCCTCGAATGTGCGAAGAATCGTCCCAAAGCCATCATGTCACTGTATAAACTCACCAGGCCCTTACCTATGGGTGATCTCACTTCATCCCAATCTATCAAAGCCTAACAACACAATCTAACTGATGATCATTTCCATAACATTAGCTCGCAATCCTTAGAACCCAATCTCCAATTTCCCAAATTAATTAGGAGACAAGATTCTCGCATCTATATGTTGTATAAGTCAGTATTAAACTGCATCAAGCCGTAATCATATCCCAAGGGTATTCAAATGATATTCCACATAACTTAGATACACATAGCCATAGCTTCCGACCACAATAGTCATTCAAATAGAAATTTATGTACCGGTATCTAACATCTTATCAATAAAAACCTTGTTCCAAATATTCGAACACAACCAATGATGAAAGAAACACACAAAAACTCATAACCCCCCCATCACATCAACAAGTCATGGAGCTCTCTTGCACGACGAGAACCAAAGACAAAATCTAGGCTGACTAAAGTCACTATAGTTCCAAACATAGCTTAATAAAATTTGATAGCACTCAATTCAGGCCCAATAACTTCACCTCATCCAATACAAGTTGCACTACCAATATGCCACACAAATCCTACCTAGAGTCGCAAACCATGCAATAAGTGCACCACACAAGCGACAATTGCGATATACCCAATAATTGAAGAGAATCAAATGAGAGAACCGACGCGCAAGCTCAACAGATACCACCATGAAGCGCAATTCAATGAAGCCACCACACAGGGAAGACAAGCAACACAAGAATTAATCCCAAAGGATCATATCCCAACATAACTCTAATATGATACGTGACCCAATCGAAACACATGAGCACATAGGATACGTCGAGCCGTGATGCTCACTATAAACAACCATATACACATCAACAACAAACACGCAAAGTGCATGACCATAGCCATGAAAAAATGGATAGTACAATATACCACAAATAGAAAGATCACAACCAAGGCGCAATCAACCATTCAACACCCCGAGAATCATCTCGCTCGAATTCTGCCACAAGGCCCTCAACAGAATCGCATCAAGTAAAAGTAATCAACAGATCACAATCCATCATAGCATATGAGAGTAACACATGGAACATATCAGAACACGAATAAGCTCCACTCCAACTGATAACACATCCCTCCACAATAACTGTGTTGGGTAGCCAAATCCGACCTGATGTAGAATAGACATTCTCATTAGGCCCACCAATAGCCTCCAAATGAATTTCGATCCTCCCAAAATAGGTAGATAACAATAGAAATTTGCACAATAATCAATCTATAACACATGCCTATGAGAATCCTCTTCGTCTTAAATTCCCTAGAATACCATAATCTCCCGATCCCAACTATATTATTCAAATTACTAAAATATTCATCATACAAAATCGTTCCACGTGAAATACTTCCATAATTCCTTATTGCCACATAGATAAATCTAAGCATCAATATTCAATCAAGCAGGTCATTAGCATAATACATGTCAGGCATCTGCAAGTCAAATCACAATGCGCCTTTTGGAGTGCGGTACCAGATAATTCTAGCATTCTTCTAAACACCTGAAACAGTCCATGCTATCTAGAACTCGTGATCCCATATAGGAGAAAAATTATAGCACGCAGCATGTTCCTTATGCCGCTGCAGACATCCAACCCAAGCCGTCCTCGACACTATCAAGAACTATTCGAAACCCGCCCATCCATAACTAAGCAATCAGAACTAAATTTCCCTAACTTAACCAAGTCACGCAAGCCGTCAAACCCAAGTATATTGACACAAAACACCGGTAAAGCATCACCACTCGAAAGGAACTAATTACCTTTATTACTATGCTGACCCTACACTACCAAGCTGACCAATTTCTTTGAATCCTCCTCAACTTGCCTTCAAGTTAACATTTCTCCTTATAGGTACACTATGATCCTAAACCAAAGATCACCGCAAGAGATCCTAGTGCGAACCACGTCGTTTTAACCCGTAAATCATTGTATTTTAAGGCCCCGTAAAAGTTTACCTAAACCCCGAGGTTTCGTGGTGCCGAGGTAGGCGTATGTGTTAATGATAGCTGGGGTACAGACTGTTTGTGTTAAACAGTATGCTAGGGAGTTGATGGAAAATGCTTTGCATAAAAAGGCATTTCTGCGATCCATTATGTGACTACAGAATCACTCTGCGGGCCACAGAATAGCCACAGAGTGAGGCAGTCAATTGGGAAACTTTTGGATGTCATTTCACGGCTAATTATGCGACCACAAAATGATTTTGTAGGTCGTACATCGATCAAAGAACCAACATGGAGATTTTTGGAGGGAAGTTCTACGGTGCATTATACAACAGCAGAATGGGTCTGCGGGCTGCAAAACAGCCGCAAACCCAGGCAGTGGTGCCCAAATCCGAAGGGCCATTTCACGGACCGCCGAAGCATTGTGTGGTCACATATGCGACCGCAGACCTATGTCGGGGGTCCTATTTTTCTAATTTTTGAACCTGACCCCATTCTAATAAAAACCATTGTGGATCATTTTAAAGGGAAAAAACATATATTTCTAGAGTGAGGGAGTGTCATAGAGTGAGAAAAGAGTTCCTAAGCTTCATCCACCAATTCTTACTCAAATCTTGGAAGATTAATAAGGAAAGCACACTAGGTGTTCATCCTAGAGGTAAGATTCTACACAATAACCCTTAATTTCGAAATTTAACTAGAAATGGGCAATTAGTAAGATAATATATGGGTGTGGGAGTTGTTTATTTTGCATGCATGTGTTATCAAGGGATGTAGGGAGATTGTTGACCTAAAAATGGCAAAGCATGGGTTGTGGGATGATGGAATCATCCATAAAAGGACTTTGAAACTTTAATATGCACCTAGTGTTTGATAAAATGCTCAAATGAGCTAGAACCATGATCATCTTCCTAATTTCAGTTCAATTTGTTGCATTTATAAAATAGATCAAAGTTGCTAAGAATTACGGAACATTTTAGAGTCTAAAGAAGCTCAAGTGAGGTCTGTTTCCTAAACTCTTCTCTTAAATTAAACCCCATAATATCTATGTAAGTCCCGAGTTGCTCATTGTGGATCGATTAACCTGAATAAGGTGGTGTCAAAAGACATCCGTGACCAATATGTAATTCAATGCTCTTGTTATGTTGTATTACTATTTGAGAATGTGTTCAAAGTATGGATTGCACATCTAAATGTCTTGACTTCAAGTTGTGTTTCAAGTTAAAGATAATGAAAATTGTGTATGAAACCGTAATGCTCCTGAGACTCTTATTTGCTCACATGTGTGCTGAAATGTCTTGAATAAAAATGCCTTGTTGTTGGAAAGTCCATGATGATTGTTGAAAGTAAAAAGGTGTGCATGCCATACGAGACATGAAATATAAAACATGTAATGCGCAATGTGAAATATGAAACACGACCAACGTGCCAAGAGAAATAATACAATTGTGACCACTAGTGCCAAGAAAATGAAGAGATGTGCAAGAAATATGAAACGGGATGATTGATAGAAAAGGATGATGTCTCACATGAGACGTCCTAGCCGCTCGGGTCTTGATCGGATGCCATGCCGCATACATGGTGGTGACTGTATTGGAAATTGTAATCAAAACTGTGAATAGTAGTATATCGGTACTAAAGGTCTCCCAACTTAAAATATGGAAATTTACATGAAAACTTATCTCATTCCTAATTTTATATTTGGTAACTGTTTGAGGCTTTTACTGATATCATGCTTGTCCTAACTTGCATTGCTATTCGTTCTTATAAGAGGGTATTTAGTCATATATACTAGTACTATTCGACAGTACTAACGTCCCTTTTTCTGGGGGCACTGCATCTTTCATGGATGCAGGTGGTTCCACATCAGGCTGAACTGATCAGTGATAGCGACACACTCTCTTCCCAGCTGACTTGGTGAGCCCCACTTCACTCCGGATCATGTATCATTATATCATTATGTTTTGAGGTATAGCCAGACCATTATTGCCGCCACTATCATTGTACTCTTTGTATTTATTAGAGGCTCTGTAGACATTGTTTTGGTGTATATGGGTGGTGGGAAAGTCAAACAAATTATGTTGTGTTTTGATCAATTTTTCCACTTCAAATCATGAGAATATGTGCATTTTAAGACTTATTAAATGAAGTAACTAATGGTAATGAATTTGGTATTTTCTACATGATCTTCTTATTGGTTAATTAACAAAGATACGTGTTCTCTTTAAATCATGGGGGAGTTTGGGAAGAAAGTATTCAACAGGCTTGCTTGACCGGGTTCACTCGGTTGAGCGCCGGTCGCGCTCCCCGAGTTTGGGACGTGACAAACATGGTATCAGAGCATAAGGTTTTAAAGTGTCCTAGGATATCTCGGAGCCATGTCTAGCAGAGTCCTTCTTATCGGTGTATTGCTGAACACATATATAACTAGAAGGCTACTTAGACATTTAGGAATAATACCCTTCTTTGATGTTCTTGATCGTGCGATAAAGCTGATTGTACGACTGTTCCTCCTTTAACTCGTGCATTACTCTAACTTTCAGTAAATGGCGTGTAAGAAGAAGGAAAGAACTGGCCGAGGAGCCGATGTTACCCTAAGAGTGGATGTTGATTCTATCATTGATGAAGAGGGTGAATACCCGAGGGGTGAGGATATTCCCCCGATTACTACACCGCCTGGTTGTACTATTCCTGCTCAGGGTGCACCAGTTCCTACACTTGACCAGGGTGCAATGAATCCTCCACTTAATATTCCAATTCCACCTCCAGCCCCAGCTTCCGGTCCTAGTGTTTGAGATGTGGGAGGACTCCCGTGAGGAGGGGAGCCCTTCGGCGAGGTGGAGTGAGTTTGCCGTCGTTCTTTGCCTGACGAGATTAAGGCTGCCCGTGCTGTGGAGTTGGAGAACCTAAGACAGGGTAGCAAGAGTGTGGGGGAGTACCATATGTAGTTTGCGCGCCTGTCCCAGTATGCTATTCACATATTGCCCACTATGGAGGCTAGAGTGTGTCGGTTTGTGCAGGGCCTTAGCCCTTTGGTTATCAATGAGGCCGCTACAGCTGCCTTGAATTCTAACATGAACTATGGGAAGATGGTCGAATTTTATCAAGCTCTAGAGAACTGTAAGTTGAAAAACAAAATTGAGCGAGAGGGTAGCAGTAAGGCCCGGTCCGTGAGCAACTTTGGGAATTCATTTGGTAGCGGTAGGGGAGGGTCATTAGGGCCATCACAGTCATCAGCCAATACACCTAGTGCTTGATAAAATGCTCAAATGATCTAGAGCCATGATCATATTCCTAATTTTGGTTCAATTTTACTACTTTTCTAAAATAGATTGAAGTAGCTAAGATTTCCGAAACATTTAGAGTTAAGGAAGATAAAGTAAGGTATGTTGGCTAAACTCTTCTCTTAAACTTTAACCCCACAATATCCATGTATGTCCCGAGTTCCTTATTGTGAATCGATTACTCGGATAAGTTAGTGTCAAATGACATCCGTGATCAATATGTAATTCAAATGCTCTTGTGATGTTGTACTACTATTTGAGAATGTGTTCAAAGTAGGGCTTGCATATCTAAATTATTTGACATCAAGTTGTGTTTCAAAGGAAAGCTAATGAAAGCTTGTGTAAGAAATCATAATGTGCCTAAACCTCCTATTTGCTAAGATGTGTGCTTAAATGTCTTGAATAGAAATGCCTTGTTGTTGGAAAGTCCATGACGATGATTGAAAGTAAAAAGATGTGCATGAAATATGAATCACATAATGCGAAATGTGAAATATAAAACACGGCAAATGTGCCAAGAGAAATATCACAATTGTGACCATTATTGCCAATGAAATGAAGAGATGTGCAAGAAATATGAAACGAGGTGATTGATAGAAAAGGGTGATGTTTCACATGAGATGGCCTACCCGATCGGGTCGTGATCAGACGCCATGCCACACACATGGTGATAGCTGTGTTAGAATTGTAATTGAAATTGTGATTTGGTTGATGTATCCCATGAGACGGCCTAGACGATCGGGTCGTGATCGGACGCCATGCTGCCATACATGGCGGTGACTGTGTTAGAATGGTAATTGAAATTGTGATTTGGTTAATATCTCGCATGAGACGTCCTAGCCGATCGGGTCATGATTGAAATCGTGTTTGAAATTGTGAATAGTGGTATACCGGTACCAAAGATTTCCGACCATAAAATTTGGAAATTTATTTAAAACTTATCTTATCTCTAATTTGATATTTGGTAATTGTTTGAGGCTTTATCTGATATTACGACTGTCCTTACTTGCATTACTTCTCGTTTCTTTGAGAGAGTGTTTAGTATATATACCGGTACTATTTAACAATACTAACATCCATTTTGCCGAGGGCGCTGCATCTTTAATGAATGCAGGTGGTTCCACGGAAGGCGACACTGATTAGCGATATCACTACACTCTTTTCCCAACATATTTGGTGAGCCCCACTTCACTCGGAGTCATGTATCATTTGTTCATTTTATCACCATGTCTTGAGGTATAGCCGGAGCCTTGTTGTCGGCACTATCATTGTACTCTTTTGTATCCAATAGAGGCTCTGTAGACATAGCGAGGGTGGTATGTTGGTACGGGGAATGTCAAATAGGTAATGTTGTAATTGTATCACTCGTTCCATATCAAACTATGAAAGAGTATGTATTTTGAAATATATAAATGATTTAATTACTGATAACGAGTTTGAGTTGTTGTTTACTTGATCCTCCTCACTGCTTAATTAATAAATTGGATTTTACTGTTATTCTTCAATAAGTTAGGGTATAAGGTAATGTACATGCTTTCTCGGTCGAGTTATCTCAGTTGAGCACCGGTCGCGCACCCTGAGTTTTGGGCGTGATACTTGCTTGCGTGGTTTCTCGGTCTTCTCTGTATGAGCGCATTAGAGCGCGTCAGTATGACGACCCCTATTTGCTTGCCCTTAAGGATACAATGCAGCACGACAATTCCAAGGAAGTTTCTATTAGAGATGATGGGGTGTTTCGGATATAGGGCCGGATATGTGTTTCCAATGTGGAGAAGAATGAAGAAAGTTATAGTAGAGTATGTGGCTCAATGTTTGAGCTGACAACAGGTAAATATGAGCATCAGAGGTCGGTCAATTTGCTTCAGAGACTTGAGATTCCAGAGTGGAAGTGGGATCGTATTACCATGGATTTTGTTGTTGGGCTCCTACAACTTTGAAGAAATTTGAGGCAGTGTGGGTTATTGTGGATAGACTGACCAAGTTTGCACACTTCATTCCGGTTTTGCCTACCTATTCTTCAGAGCAACTAGCTTAGATCTATATCCGCGAGATTGTTCATCTCAATAGTGTGCCGGTGTACATTATCTCCAATCGAGGCACGCTCTTCACGTTGTATTTTTGGAGAGCCTTGCAGCGTGAGTTAGGCAGACAAGTTGAGTTTAGTAGAACATTTCAAACCCCAGATAGACGGGCAGTCCGAGCGCACCATTCTGATCCATGAGGATATGCTATGTGCATGTGTTATGGATTTTGGGGGTTCATGGGATCAGTTTCTACTGCTTGTAGAGTTCGCCTACAACAAAAGCTACCTATCGAGTATTTAGATGGCTCCATAGAAGGCCTTATTGTCACAACCCAAATCGGAGGGCCGCGAAGGTCACCTTGTTCCTTACTCAATCGAGTACTAACGCAACGTATCTTTCTTGTCACACCATCATGGGTAAATAGGACAGAAGGGCCGTCATGAGATAACCAAAATAAAACGTAAATGAATACTCGACATATGACGATCCATCATGATATAGAAACTTATACATGT